>JAEIHY010002489.1:0-16155 GCA_018904565.1 Drosophila tsacasi
ACCCCGAGTGATCTTGGCCAGGTCTTGGCCGAGGCTGGCGCACATGCAACTATGCGATATCCCATTCATGGCTCCCGATCTCGCCCCGCCTGCTGCAACCATTTTCGTGTCCCCTTTAGGTGCACGTAGCTCGCATATATCTTCAGTTTTGATAGGTTTTTATTGGCCTGACCTTTATTAAATTGAAAATTATGTCTTTCTATGAGAAATCTTGAAATTCCCTCAACTCTCAGCTCTCAGCTGGGATGTGTGCGCGGGTATATGCTCTACAGGCGAGACTTGGCTATGTTAAGGGATATCTAGGGGATGATATCACTTAAATGGTTTCCCTCAGAGGTAGCCTATTTTCTGGAAGCAGAGATTGTGGCTCGGCGATTGCGATTGTGTGGGGAGGCTAAGGAAGTTAGAACATTAATTACACAGCTAAGACAAACAATTGGTTGCATAGGGTGGAAATTATTAAATATTTGTATACTTACTTTTCTTAAATAATGCCTAACAATTAGGAGTGGGTAGTTCAATTACTGAATATCTATCAGGGGTAGAAGCTATATATAGTATGTCAAGATCGAATAGGTATCCCCCGGTCTATACCCTCTCTGCTCCCGGCTCCTTCCCTGGCTCCTGCTGAATGAACTTTTGCGCCTCGTCCACTGATCTAATCTAAATGTTCCCTCCGCCTTGTGTCTCCGATCTCTGTTCCAGACCCAAGTCTGGATATGTTCCCGTCCCTCGGTCACGTGCACGGGCACTGTTTCTGTTTTGTTTCTGGCCCCTGGCAATTAATTTAAAATATCTTATTTCATTTGTGTGTTTTTCTCTTGTTTTCCCTCTTATTTTATATTTAACTTGTATTTGCCGTGTGTATTTTTGAGTTATGTTTTCCGCTGCAGATTTCCTCAGATAATGGCGTTACATTTACGTTCCCTAAACGTTCCCAAGAAGCCCAAAGGTGGGAGTAGCATCTGTCCAGTGTCGCCAATATATATACATATATATAGCAATAGTTCTCGATTCCGATTTCAAAACCGTTCGCGTGGAGTCGCGCTCTCCCACGACTGCTGCGAACTGCTGGCTCAGCGGGATCTCCCTGTGTGGGAATCTCTCGTCGCCGCCGCCCCGGAAGATTCGATTCTGCACCGGGGGAGTGCAGGGGCGGGGCCCTGAGGTGTTGAAATCTTCTTGCGGCTCAGCAGTTTCTCCGTTCACGGAATCAAAAGCTCTTTTCCGACCAGCTGCTGCTGCCACTGCTGCTCTTGGGCAATCAACAGAGCCATCCCGTTCTCGTGGAGCTGCAAAATTGGAGGTTGAACCCGAGTTGCTGACTCTACTGGAAAAAAAAATACAAATCGAAGAAGCCAAAGTGCTGGGAGGCGGAAAAGTGTAGGGTTTCTGGGAAAATCACCAAGAACAGAGAAGGTTTTTTGAAGCTACGTAGAAGAGCAAGACTATTTTTAAAATGGTTTTCAAATCCATGTAGGAATATCTTTTTAGGGAGAATGTTCAGAAATATGCTAGAAATTTGGTGTATTTTATGTAGTCCCTGAACTATTGGTATAATATCGCTCAATTTAAGAGCTTCCCAAATCCGAAACCCTTCGAACGAAAAGGGATTCCCTGGCCACCGCTTGGTTCTCACAGAAAAAACAGCTGAGCCTCTTGCAACTCTGTCTATTTATTAATCCCATTCAAAACCTTATTGACCCAGGAACAGGGCCAGGACTGTTGCCGCCTAAGCGGCGCCTTGGTCCAAATAAATTACGATCACTTAACAATGGGGCGGCCTTTTCCTGACGTTCGCTTTTGGCGTTTTCTGCTTAATAAGGTCGAAAAAGGTGTTTTCAATTGCGAAAAATGGGATTCAATTGTCCGGCAGCACTCGAACATAAAGTGACAGAAATTATGAAAGACCAGCAGCCCCTCGTCCACAGAGATCAAAGGTGACGCGCCCACTCGGCAACTGCAACGGCAACGACAATCGAATCACGGACTCCGGATCGAGGAGGAGCGATGCCGAGGGGTTGCAGGCCGGCGCACAAGGGACAGCTGGCCGGGAGTCGCACACAATGAAGTGATCAGTGCCGGGCATGGCGGGGACAATGGCCAAAATGTTTTAATTGTCAATGAATGCGACATACACGTACACACAATGCAGCCTCTTGACCTTTTGCGGCCGGCTGGCTGACGGGCAACTGCTCCATGTGAAAAACACGCAAAAGGTGGGCGACCCAGTACCACCCAGGTGAGAGAAATCACCGACAAATTCCAGCGGAACGCAGCCGATTCTGATGGGCATTGCGACTATGGAATCGTTATAATTAATGGCCAACTTGGCGCCAGACTTATGGGAAAGGCTCTTTGGATATTGCGGGTATTGAGATGATGCCGGAGAGAATTGGAGAAGCCGGGGGGAATTCAGGCGGAATTCAGGGATAATCCAGACAATGAAACGTAAGGATTGAGCATTTAGTCATATATATACAATATCTTGTAATTGCTTAGCCTTCTTACATTCCCATTTTCCTAAAATATTTCCTATAAATTTAATTTTTTTCGTAACTAACACGTTCCTAAGTCTTCTTCAAATTTCTCTCCGTGTATATTTTGCATCCGATGTTAGGTCAGCGGGAAAATTGATGAGCGTGTGCCTGTGATGTCCTGCCGGAGCCAGCTTATCGCCGGGCAGGATCAGGGTGCAAACAGATGGAGAGAGATGGAGACAGTCGCAAGTCAATCAGTCAAACATGAAGGCAATCACTCAATGGAAACACACACACACAGCACACACACACACCCAGGGGAGGGGCTGGAGCAGAGGTCACAATTCACAAGTGGCCTGTCCAATATTGACGGAACCCCTTTCTGGGACAACGACAACAAAGCCAGGACAAAAACTTCACAGGCGAGTGCGATGGGCAAATATTTGAATATGGAATCCGTCGTTCTTTGCTCTCTCCTCGGGCCTTTCCTTTCCTTTTCCCTTTCCTTTTCCATACCCCTACCCGTACCCGTACCCGTACCCCTTCCTTTTTAAGGGATGTGGAATGCGGTGTCGATCTTGTTAACAGATATCGTCAGTTGCAGTTGCAGTTGC
Source organism: Drosophila tsacasi (assembly GCA_018904565.1). Classification (NCBI taxonomy): domain Eukaryota; kingdom Metazoa; phylum Arthropoda; class Insecta; order Diptera; family Drosophilidae; genus Drosophila; species Drosophila tsacasi. The sequence continues at coordinate 3,095 of JAEIHY010002489.1, forward strand.
TCAGTCGCTCCTCAGTTGCCTCAGGTGCCTCCGGAGCCCAAGTGCCAAAGTGCTCGAGTGCTCGAGTCGAGTGCTCATGTAATCCTGGACAGTTCATTAAACCGAACGCGACTGGACTGCAGTTAATTGGTTGCCCATTATGGAGCTAGTCTGGGCCCGATCCAGACGATCCGATGCCAGCGGCAGCTGTGCGTGCAGTCAGAGAAATGATGTCCCCATAAGGCGTACATAGAATAATAAAGATCTAGCCAAAAGTTCAGGGATGACGATATGCCAGAACCCAAACTAATTGTGACAACTCAACTTCAAGGTTTATCTTTCGGTTGTCTGTGATAGGTTTTTTTTTTCCCATGCATGGCCTGCGATAATATTTGATTAACAAATCGAAGCAGGAGGCATTTAGTAGAAAGGATCGACCGTCACCGACACGACCAAGTGTGGCCCGGTTGAGGGACTAATTGCTGGCCACTAATATGACAGCGTTCTCATTCAATTAAAATATCCATATCTAGTGCAATTAGAAGATGTCCATCGTATTGCGGCTTCGCTCATTAAACTTGCACGAATTATTGCACGCACTTTGTCATACATTTTAATTTCACTTTGCCGAGATCACAATCCTCTGTGGCTCTGGCTCTGGCTGTGGCTGTGGCTGCGGCTGCTGCTTTGGCTTTGGCTCGGAATGAGGCTGCTCCGAGCTACAACTAAATCGCAGAGAGATTGATCTGCAGCCGAGGCTGGAGAAAGAGAGAGATCTTTGGCGATCCGTGCTACACATTAGCAATTACGCTCATTACACTTAATTACAGAAAACTAGGAGTGCATGAAGATTTCCACTTGCGGACGGACAACTCCGAATACGAATACGAATGCGAATGCGATCGCCGCCAAGCTGAACCTGAATCCGAACCGGCAGCTGAATCGGATAGACAAGCGTAGTGTCTTCTGCGGATGCACTGTGGGAAAATACGAATAAAGACACCTTTTTATAGGCTGCTATACTATTTGCAAGTTGTTTTTCTTGTTTTTGGTCCTTCGTGCCGGATATGCAGAGCACTGCTGCGCCTCGATCCTTTTACAGTAGCTAAAAATAATATTAAAAGATATTTGGGGGCGATTTCCCCCACTCAAAGGACACGGGTTTTTGCTGCGTGTGGGTCTGGGCCTGCGTCTGGGGCTGAGTCTCAGCCTGAGCCTGGTTGCCGTATCTTGGTACGCTTCCAGCCGGCAGATACGAGGGAGATGGTGCAGCAGAGAGAGCATGCAGAGCAAGTGAATTATTGCAGTCTCATTATGTGCGATGAGTTATGTATGGCGTATTGCTTTCGTCGTCAGCTCGTCAGTCGTCCGCTTGGAAAGTGCTCGTGTATCTGCATCGCGCGGCCCAAAACGTCAGGCGGACGACCGGCCATCTGTCAGCCAGGCTCCCAGCATCCCAGCATCCCAGTCCGCTGCCCAAGACCCCCGCGCTGTCTCACCGCCGCGCCGCCTCTGTCCTCACCGAAGAATGTAGTGCGATGGTCGCCTAAATCAAGCGTACTTAGCGAATGATTTACATTCCGAAAGACAGCAAACACACTGCTTTGCGGTATGTGATGTTATGCGAGCAGCGAGCAGAGCAACATCGCACAGCAGCAACATCCACCGGGCAAAGGTGGTGTGTGTGTGCCCCAAAATGGATGAGCGGTCCCAACGAGTCCCGGGATCTCCTACGTTGAGGTAGCCTCTTAGGAGAAGCTTTGAGGGAATCTTTAGGGATATCTGAGTTTAATTTAAAATTGTGTTTATTAGATGTAAGTTTAGAGAGGAGATCTCTTCACATTTTTTGCAACTAAACTTTAGGATTTGTCTGATGGACGGATTCTAAGATACTTTTCCAGTTCTGAATGCATAATATCACCATAAATGCATAAATATTGACTTTGGCCTTAGACTTCCCCCCAATCAATATGCCACAGCAAACGCATTGTGGGGCAAGCGATAATAAGCAAGAGCGGCGCAGGGGGGCGGAGGAGCCGGAGCCGGGGCAGCGGCAGCAGGACAGAGACGCACCGCAAAAGTCGGACGCTTCCTCGCATAAATATCACCAGCAATTACTCAGTCATAAGTCTGCCGCTCGCTCGTTTGCTGTCATGACATGAGTGACTCTGCCCCGGCGATGCTCGCTCTATAAGGTCCGCGCCGCAGATCTCTCCTTGGAGCCCCCGGAGCCCCAGGATCCTCACCTGCTCCCTCGCCCTCGCCCTCGTCAGTGTGCGGTGTGTGTGCGCCCAAGTTTGCCGCTGGCAAAGAACAGACATCGAGTTGCAGCTGAAGATGAAGATGGGATGGCGATGGAGATGGAGATGGAGCTGGCGAAGAAGATGAAGATGGAGATGAAGATGGAGCTGGAGCTGGAGATGCATCTGAAGCCGAAGCTGAGGCTTGGATGCTGAAGCAGAACCCAGCTGAAGATGGTCAAGGGCTCTGGTGTTGGTGTTGCTTTGGCAAATCTCTGCAGCGGCCACTGGGCGGTAATTTGTTAAAGCTTCCTTGCTTTTCAACACTCTCCGTTCCAGTTCCCGCTCCCGAGCCTATGCCGCTCCTGATCCCAGAGCAAGAGCCGGAGAGTGCGAGAGCGTCTTTAATTGTGCCCCTTGAGTGCCTGACTGTTTTAGATCCTTGCGACTACTTTGTCTTGATGATAAATCTCCGGTACCATCCATCTAAGCGCGCCCGTTCCAGCAGTTCCTCATGATTGTCCAACTGCAGGGCGAGAAATGCGAAGTAAATCTGTTGGGACAAAGGCAGCTTTTATAACCAAAGATTGCCTTCATTTTGCTTGACCTTTTCTCGGAGTGTAAGGTCTTCCCCCCCGGGATGAGCATGATCGTGAAGATCAGCCCGAGCAGCTCCCTCCTTAAGCCCGACTCGAGCACTTGCTTCCTCGACACAAATCAACGGGGATGACAGACTCTGACACCGGGTACTGCGACTGGATGCGGATGAGTCCCGGGGCTTTCCATCATTTCACCACAGCCCCAGAACCCCGAGAAGGGGTCCCGGCCGAGGTCCAGGTCTTGAGTCAATGAAAATGTTAAGCATCTTACGCCAACATCAATTTCTCGTTTATTTATAGCCCCGTTTTCCGCTGGCCAAGTTTATGGGCTCCGCAGCTCCTCCGTGTCCTGGCTTCCGGCTGCCTGCTGCCTGTTCCCTGTTCCCTGCTCCCTGCTCTTTTCTCCCGATCTTTGCCAACTCAGCGCCGGGGTCTGACGTCACTGATAAGTATACCAAGGAACGCAGCCAAGCAGAGGCAATGTGGGGCACTATGCGGAGCATTCAAAGGTCGGCGCTCTGCCAATAAACACTGGTGATATGCCATATGCAACTCGCAACTGCAACTCGCCTTCCTTCGGGGCATTTGGTGTCGTCACTGCTGGCATATCACTGAGTCAATAACCAGCCCGCAACGGCAACAAGTTGTTGTTGCCATTGGCAAGTTTATTTGCGGCCCGATCGTCATACCCTGTAGCTAAAAGTGTTGAGAGGGGATGGACTGTCTTATAAGAGCATATTTGTTCACATTAAATAAATCCGAATAAAGATATCTGAGAGTGGGAGAAGTCTATCTATCTATCTTGTATTTTTCGAATGCCACAACATTATGGCAAGTAATACACTCTCTCTTACACTCTCTTCTTATGCCCATATATAGTAATGATCTCAAGTTAGACTATATTTTATAAGATAACTTAGTCCGAGATAATTAGTTACATATACAGTTATCTCAGAGCACATTGAGATGCCCAAGTCACAGGGTAGCTCTCTGGTCGCAACTCTCGCGCTCACTTGGCTTTCTTGGCGCTTTGTTGTTTTACTTTTTTGGCTCACGAAAAAATTCACTGAATTTATCATAAAATTGCGAGAAACTCTGGCGTTTTTCTCCGAAAAAATTAAATGTGCGACTTGAGCTTGAGACACAGAGCCAGTGGAGGTTGGCTGCGGGAGATACTGTGGTGTCTGTATCTCTCCCACTGTCTGACGGTGAGATAAGGTGACAAAAGAAATGTAGGAAAATATTTTAAAAATATAGGAAAAGGTAAGTAAATGCAACATAATGTGATTTGACCTTGCGCGCCTCCCTGACTTGGCTTAGCTTGGAATTTCCGCCTAAAATCAAAACATTCCAAGGGCAGAATAAACCCTTTTCATTATAGTCATAATGTAGTTATCCAATGTGCGCTATTACTGATTTACTACAAATTTATTGGGAAATGGCTCGCCCGACGGCGCTTCCGGGAATTCCGGAATACCGGTTGACATTCTGCCGAAACTGGAGCCTTAACTCTGACCCGCCGCCGCGGCGCCCTGGGAAACTTTTGCCCCTGAGCCTAATCTAATCTAAATAGAAATTTAAGCGGAAATCAGATAGCACAGCAGTGGCGTACGTACAAGTATTATATTATGAATTCGAGTATGAGCGCCCAAGCAGTCGGGTCTGCGTGCCCCGCCAGGCACAAATTAGATACTAATGTGGCACAAGCTCCAGAGGAGACAATCCCGAGTGATTTGCATTGCGCCAATTGGGTTTGTTTGAGTTGGCGTTCTGACCTCTGGGCGTCATATCTAGGGAAATCCAGAGATAGTGCCCATGCTCACCTCCCACTTGAGATGGTGATTCATTTATCTGCTGTAATTTATGATTCCAAAGTGCGCAAATCACTAGAGTGTTTTCGGAATATAATGACGAAGGCGGAGCATAACATGGTGAGTGGTATATACAATTTATTTCTTTAGTTTATATTTTTTAAAACAAATACAATTCCTTAATGCAATAAGCTAAGTCAGAGCGATTAAGACATTCAGTATCGTAATTAGTATACTAAACAAGTTAAGTAACTTTTTATTTATCTTTTTTTTAATTAAGAAATATTAGGACATGTTCTAAGCAACTCTTCAAGGAAGTTTATTCTTATAAGATCTCTGATATTAGTTAATAAAGTAAGTAGTCCTTTAATTTTTCCCTAAACGGCTTAAGATCTTCCCTAAAGCCTTTTATTTCATTTTTAGATAAAACAAAAACTTTGTAGTTCCAAAAAACTACCTGAGTATTTTTCGTATAAACCACATAATTAAGCTGTAAAAAATCATTTTGGGCTTAATTTGTTGCCCAAAAACCTAAAGCCCCCGCAGAGGCTTATTGACTTGACCAAGCAAATCGTTTCGCCCACTTCAGTTACAGTGTTTTCTTCGGCTGAGTCTGTGAAATATATTATTAAATATCCATAATATATATGTCCATAAAAATGTATAATTGCCACTGCTAAAATCACCCCGTTTTCAGGGTTAATTTGCGGGGGAAAGTCCCCGGCCGTTGAGGTTCCCCCAATTTTACTGTGTGTGTCGCTAATGGTTAATTTTAGATGCACTCGCAATTGCCGGCGATTTCCCTACGGCGACCGATTGGGGGAAGAAAAACTCCCTCTACCGCGCTGGGCATTTCCGAGCTTGGGCTCTGGGTTGCCAGTTGTTGGCTCAAGCTAAGCGTTTGAACCGTTTTTAATTTCGTTTGCTTTTGGCTTAGAGAGTATTTGTGGCTTATAAGGTTTTCCTTGAGCGCTGACCTGACAGACTGAGGCAGAGACTGGGACCGAGACTGCGACTGAGACTGCGACTCTTGGAATCTGACTCGGAAGAGGTCCACGGAAGAGGTCCACGGTGACGAGTCTCGGCCTTTTATGATGGGAAACATTTCTTGTTGTCCGCGGCTAAATCATGTGAATGTGATTGTGAATGTGCCTGCGAGTGTGTGGCAACAACAACAAGCAGTCACGGAGGGCGTTGTTGGTGGGCAAACATCATCATCGCAGCGAGACAACGATCATAATCGCGCCAAGTCAAAACCCAAAGCCCAAAGCCCAAACCTAAACCCGAAGCCGAAGCCGAGGCCCCATTCATGTGGCCAGGTTCAGGCCCCTCTTGGCCCCTTTTTTTAGTGTCTTCTTGATTTTCCCTCCGATCTTTCGTTTCTTTTTCACTTCTTCTCTTACATTTTTTTTTTTTTTGTCTTGCCTAATGACAAAGACTAATATTTTCTTCCTGTGACATATCTCTTTCGTGCATTGAATTTGCTTTTGTTGTGTGTTGTTTTGTCTCGCTGAGAGTCTATTGCTGTTGTCGCTCCATTTAGCCCACAGAGAGGCCCAGGCCCAGAGGTCCGGCGTAGCATTTTATGGAAATTATTTGTTGCATTGCGCTGCTAATGTGTTAAAACAATATCTGGCCCAGGCCGCCGTCGATGCCGCCGCCAACGGAGGCGGACAAGTGTCCGTCCAGCTGTCCGCTGTCCGTTGTCCGTTGTCCGTTGTCCGCCTGCCTTTTGCTTTGTATGCTGTGTGGCACAAATAAGACGGGGAAATATTTACACAAACGCTGAGGCAGGGCGGCCAGCTGTGAGCCGGGCACGCCCCTGCCGCCGCCCCTAAGTCTCATCGCGGTCTCTGCCTGTGGCTCTGCCTCTTGGCCGGGCTCTTGGCCTGGCTCTGACTCTGCCTCTGCCTTCTGGCTCTGCAATTGGCAACTCCATGACAACAACGACAAAATGTCTAAGGACTCGAACTCACCTGGTCGCAGTTGTAGGCGGACCACCCAGCCACCGGTTGCCGTTTGTCCGCTGTCCCCTGCCTCAATTAGCTCCCACTGAGACGGGCTCTCCGCCTGCTCGCTCACCTGCGCGCCCCGCTCACCTAGCTCACCTAGCACACCTTGTTTTGCCAGCTTGGTCAACCGTCGGTGGTCAATGGTTGTGTTGGCTCAGCGCGAGCGTTGCAAATTGAAACGTTTTTGAGGTCCTTTTGGTTCTTGCGTTGTTCCGTTGTCTCTATCCCTTAGGCCAGTCCTCACATGGCGTATGCGCAACGGGCCTGGGAAGTTATAGACATTAGGTCTTCATTTATATCATGTGCAGGATAGTCCTGCATCCTTTATCCTTTATTTATCCTCTTCAGTTGCTTGTAAGCCCAATTGTTCTATTAGCTATGGATTCCTGGATGCCTTTAAAGTATAATTATTTGCTATACTAATCTTCCAGCTAAGTTGAAGAATTTGTCGTTATATAGACATTGCAATCTGACAATTATCAGGCTTTAGCTTACACCAAGACAATATGACATTATCTTAAGGAAACCAAATAGTATTGAGGTATAAATTATGGTTTGTTTTATTTTTTTAAGGAAAAGGTTCTCAAATATCCTTAGAGACTCCAAGAAGTGATATATACACATATCTCCTACAGTTATAAGGCTAATATCCCTTGTAAAATGTACATATATTCTAAGCTGGTTATCCAACTAAATATTTAATATAATTCAATCTGATTATAAACGCTGTCCCATCTCTAACCTCTCCTACCTTATCCTGTCCAATCCTTTCTTGCTTCCTCCATAGCCTGAGCTTAGTTAATTTCATATTCCCCTCACTCAAGTGATCCTTTGAGTGTTTGTTTTCCCTGAGTTCTGGCCAAAACCCAAGGCAGTACTTTCTCGCTTCGACTTCCGCAGGATCAAATGTGTGTGTGTGTCCTGGCCTTAGCGGGACATGCTGTTATCCTGCACCGTTAACACTTCCGCTTGGGCAGGCAACTTCGTGTTCGACTCCCATTGTGGATCAGGTGTTTTGTTGTCCCTGCCACCGATGCCGTTCGCCGTTCTCCGTTGCTGCGATTCCTGGTTGTTGTCAATTCTTGTCAATGTCCTTGCCCGATGTTGTCATTTGTTGTAGGTCCTTTGTTGCTGGAGGAGCGAAACAAATATCAGGAAATGTCATCATTTGTACAGAGCTTGGAATGGGAAGACAAGAAAGAACGAGCCATTGAATTGCAGCCAGGATCCAGGACATTGCCACACATGGCGTGAGATCAACAGGGAGAGAGGTGAAGTGAAGAGAGAGGGAGAAAGAGAGAGAGCGAAGAAGAGAGTGAGAAATTGTCACTGCCAGCTGCCTTCTTTTCCTCTGTTTACGTGTGTCTTTCTTTTGTCTCTCTCCTCTCTCACATCGCCTCTTTCCCTGCTTCGTTTTCCCAACGTTTTGTACTCCTTACCCCCATCCCTTGCCCTACCCTCCCTCCCCTGCGAGCCTGTTGTATCAGCATTTCTCTTGCCTTGTCTTGTTTGCATTGTTCTCGCCCAAACAGATTTGATCAGTTTTTAATGAACTTCATTCATGTTTGAATGACTTTGATCAGTTCCGCTCTGGCCTCACCTATCTCCCTCTCTCTCTCTATCTATCTATCTATCTCTTCCTCGTTCTCTCTGTTGCTCTCTTTCCAACAATAGCAACTCCACAAGCAGTTTGAACGCGTGCGGAGCCAGAAATCTTATCGATTTTTACTTCGACATTACTCAGCAGAAGGCGCAAAGAGTAGGGAAAACGGGGATGAGGAAAGGATATAGGATAAGGGAGCCCTATATCCTATATCTTAAATAAGTAACATATACTAAACAAATATCGAAGAAAACATAAGAGTTTGGAAATGTTATACCTAAACATCCCCTTATTCAAGGAGCTATTAACTTAGGAAGTCCATGATTAAGATAAATCATAAATCATGATAAAGACTACATTAGGAAATACTTTAAAATCTATTTTTTAGCATATTTAAATCAAGGTGTTTGTTGTTTTTCCCCACTAAAGAATACTCCTTTACAATAAATCTTAAAACATTAGCACATTAAGAAAGTGTAATCATTTTAATATAAAGTTGATTTTATTATTTTATAATGCTAACCCTTTTGTGACTGTATTTTAAAAGCATTATACTTGTAGCTTCAGGATATTAAATTAAAAAGTATACACAAATATATATACTATATAATTTTATGCTAGAAGACAAGTTGAAATTCAATAAAAATTGGGAATTTTAAGTGCAATGTCTTGGATTTCAAGTGGTAAAAAAGAAAAGATTTTTTATAGTAATGAAATAACTTAATTATAAAATTAATACATTTGTCTTAGCCAACCTGATAAGGCGTACTTTTTGACATCTCTTGTTATGTACTTATGTAAAATAAATTTCAGTTAAAAAACGAGCAAAGTAAACTCCAATGATGGAGCCTTAAAATTTTCCATAAATATCTACTGACCTTTCCGAGTTCTTTCTTTTTGGCTTACAACATTTTCCCCCAGTGCAGAGCCACATATCCATCGGCTAATCTCCGCCAGCTCCGAGACACATCTAAGCCGATCTCGAGGCTGAAAATCTCTCACTCTCCTTCCCCTCCTCCCGGCCGGGTTTAACGAGGCGTACAACAAATATTTTCACCAAGTGCCGACAGTTACCCCGCCCTTGCGGCTTCATATTCATAACCTTCACCTCCAGTTCCAGTTTTGGTTAGCCGGAGATGGAGATTGGGTTGATTGAGGGTCCTTCACAAAGGGTACAAAACAAAGCCTCTGGAAATCAGAAAATTGTATTAAATGTGTCCCACATTATGAGCGCGAGAGAGGCTGCGACTGCGACTGGGAGCCTGCGAGATGATATAGAAAAATTTATTATTTTACTTGTCAGAATTTGTGCAGCAGAAGATCTGTTAAGACGACAGTCGCTCATCATGATCGCGATGATTATCATTATTGAGGCACTCTTGCTTTGATCTGGCCCAGAGTTGCGCCCCGGTTCAGGGCTCAGGGCTCAGGGCTCTTGGCTACCCATTCCCATTCCCATACCCATCGTAGCCCCCTGTATTCCCCTATAGAGACCCCTTCTCCTCCTCCTCCTCCTCCACCACTGTCATGGGCGCAGCAAGTGCAGCGCGATGTTGCCGCCAAAGTTGACGCTTTGTGTCATTGTCAAGTGTTGCGCCTTGTTTAAGCGGAGAGGAGCCTCTCGAGGAGCAGGAGGAGGGGTCCGTATCTGGATCTGTTGCTGAGTCAAAATCAGAATCCGAAACCGAATCCGAGTCCCGACTGCGCTGCTCTATTTGTAGCCGTTTGATTTGTGATTAATGTCTCCCTCTGTTGCCTTTGTGACGCGGGGTGTCGTTGTATAGCTGCCCGTGTGTCCGTGTGTGTCTGTCTGTGTGGCATTCAATCAGCCGCAGGGGGATGCGGGGGCAAGAAAAGCCGAAATGCCTCACCTGAGGAACGCAGACCCAAGACCCAAGTCGGGGTCATCTAAGTGGCGGTCACAAATGAAGAAAACAATGAACGAAAGTCGTTTTGATAGCAATTTATATACAGCTCTCGACAGAGTAATAATTGAAACAATCACAAAACTCAATTGGCTGATAATTAAAATACTAATAATTAGTAATGTTAAAAATACTGCATTGCGGAAATAATAATATATAAGGTATATAATTAATAATACACTTATATCAATAATATTATTTAAATACAACACATTAAGAAAACAATCCCCAGGCCAAGTCAAGGTGCTGAATGGTATATTCCTCATCAGAGTCACAGAGTCTCTCATATTTTTCTCATTTTCAGAGGTAACACATAAAACGATTTCGGCTGGGACAACATATTATTAAGCTAATATAGAAGACAGTGTAAAGTAAATATAAAAACTAAACAAGTAAGTTAATATTGTTAGCCGAAGTTTGTATACCCTTGCAGCTTGCAATTTAATCCGGTGTTCGAGGGTGTGACTGGTAATTTATAAGGGAATTCAGAGCTTTAAAGAAATTTATAAATAAACGAAATTAATCCAATTAAATTTGAAATCAATTAATTCTAAGGAAAAAATATATTTATTTCAATTCGGAAAGCTTTATTTTCTATTTACTTACTACTTACAAATAAACTTATAGATTTTGAGAAATAACTATGATTTATTCATAAATATCTGTTTTATAGAGTCGGAAATGACGTAGCCAGCTTCCGAATAAAATTAATATAACCTATAAGGCTATAATAATAGAAAAATCTTTACTTCATTATTTTTAACTATAAATTACACTTTAAAGAATGTAGCTTTTTAACTTGAAATATAAATTCCAAAATATGACATAAGCCTGAAAATACGAATAATTATTTATAATACGTCAAATATTTGTTTATTTCTTAATCTTTTAACTTGTTTAACCATCTTGTAGTATTTCCTTATATATAGTATATTTGATCTTTATATCTTACTTAATTATTTTCTGCTATGTTCTTTTATTTTAAGTTATTATGTCTTTAGATTTAAGGCAAACTAATAAATGATCATATATACATATATACTCTCTTTGCAGAATACCAATTGCCAATAAAGATATTATATTTATTTATTTTTGTATTATATTTAAATTTATTTATTCGAACAGTATCCAAGTGTGACAAGGATGACTTTATATTTATTCTTTTCTATTCAAGATGAATGTGTAAAATATAGTACTTATTTTATTCTTATTAGTTATCTCATCCATTGTTTTTATTATTATCTAATAATATTAAAAATATTTGTAATATATAATACTATTTTAATATCCTATATGTATATTTTTTACATATAATATATTATATATATTTTTATCACTTATACCTGCTGTTGTTACAATTCTGAATCCACTTGGCTTAAAGCCTCTCCGTTTTGGTTATTTGTCACAGGGCTTTAGCACCTCGATTTCGGCAGCGAATTAATGCGAAATAAAAACGCTTGTGGCCGCTGCACCGTTATGTCTAACAAAAACAAACAAGCACAGGCAAGTCGAAGCCTTGGTCAGGAGCGGAGCGGAGCCCTGCCTGGCTAATGGAGGGAGCATGGTGTTAGCGGTGGCGAAGGTGGAGGCCAGGTGAAACAGGCAGCTCCTCCGGCGAGTCACGTTCGCCGGGTTGCATAAATCAAGTGACAGTCACCGCCGCCGACGACGACGACGACGACGACGATGCAGTGCGTATGCATGTGAGTGTGAGTGTGTCACTAGCGCAGCGGACAACGGACAGCGGACGGCGGGAAAAAGGGCAAACAGGGAACACGGAGCACCGCGAGATGCTGTGCCGGTGATTATGACGACAAACCATAAAACGCATGGCAGGATGAGCGAGCGAGTAAGCAGCGCGTACGCGTCGCGAGTTATTCCGTGGCTTCCAGGAATTTGGCCCGCCGCCGCTGCCGCTGCTGCTGCCGCTGCCTGGCGGTGGCTTCATCCTAGACTTAATCCATGCACGCACCACCGCAGTCCGGAGTCCGGAGTGCCGAGTCCTGTGTGCGAAATGCAAAACAATATCATCATAAAAAGGTAGCAGCGCAAGTCGCCCATGTCCACGAGCATGTCCAGGGTCCCAGGGTCCCAGGGTTCCTGGGTGCCAGAGGCAATAACCAAAACTGAAAACTAAAAACTGAAAACTGAAAAACTCCAAACTGAAGGCGGAAAACTGAAAGCCGAAGACCAAAAACCAAAAACCGAGAAGCCATCGGAAACCAGAACCCAAACCCAAACCCAAACGCAAACCCAAACCCAAACCAGAGTCCGCACTCGTGACCGCTATAAATCGATGAAGTCATTGTGCGAGAGCCGCAGGAGCAACAGGCAGAGAGCCTTCGCCGAGTTGAGTTTATTTTTATTTTCGTACTTGGTTCGATTTTATTGCCGCCTCATAAAAGTAGCATAAACATGTTAGTAGCCTTTTGCTACCGCTACTTAAGTTAGTTGCCAAACGCTGCGTGCCCTTTTCGGGGATTTACGAATTTGTTGCACATTTTATTATGAGATCTTGCGCCCGGATTCCCGGGAAGGGGCAAGGGTGTCTTCTAATAGAGCCAATGGGGGGCTTGGATGGCACCTACGGCTGCCAGTCTTGACTGACATTAGGGTATTTCCAAGGTCGACCTGGCAGCGAGCGTCTCGAGTTCTCCCTTCGAGTTCTCGCTGCGGCCGCTTTCTTGTGAACTTTTCTTTCAGTGTCAAAGTGTAATAAAATATTACTCATAGTAATTAAAACTTTGTGCTGCGCTGTTCGCTGTTCGCTCTTCGCGGGGCTGCTTTTATTTCTTCGCCGTCGGCTCAAGTTCAATGAGTACACACGCGGAGGGGCAGGCAGAGCCGGGGGCAGGGGCAGGCAGCAAAGTGAAAAAATTAAAACAATTAAAA
>JAEIHY010002491.1:0-17158 GCA_018904565.1 Drosophila tsacasi
TGATATTTTTAAGTGATATTTTATTTATTATTATTTTTTATTTTGATAAAAAAAATATCGATACGATATTTTAAAAAATTTTCGACAACTCTAGTGTGACCGCGCTACTTTAGCAGTGCTGCCAAAAATTTTGGACACAAATTAGCTAAATATACTTGTTTTTCCAGTTTACACTTTCGGCATGTAAAATTAATGTTTTTAGGATTAGTCGTTTCCTTCCAGAGCCAAAATAAGTTTACCATATTGTATAGGTCGACCAGAATACAAAAACAAAGCTAAATTTATCAAAAATTATGTTAAGAGAACTAGACAACAAAGGTGAGAAAATTGGAAAAAGTGGTTCTACATACAATATAAACTGTCATAAAAATGGTTGAAATCGTTGCTAAACAGTCAAAATTGAAAAAGGTGTCCACTTATAAAAGTTTAAATTAAAATGTATTTACCTAATATAAAATAACGCAGAAGAGCTTATCGACTTAAAACTAATGTTTTTTAAAGTTCGATTTTCCAAGAAGTTATTCTGTAAGTGATAAGTGATATCTTTCGCATTGGTTCTTTGGTAGCTACAAATATATCAACAACAACAAATTACAAAATTGTATTCTTTGTGCTTAAAACTTATATGTTTAAAAGTCCCCAGTAGTAGAAGATTAAAGATTTCAAAGTAACAAAATATACAAATCAATAATAATGCCAATATTAAAATCAAGTTCCTAGAATCCATACATTGATTTAAGTCGATTGCTTCGGTATGCTGTTTTATAATATTGAATGACGATGTTTACCTTTTGACCTTGTTAAACGATAAGATCCGGGCTATAGGGGCTATAAAAAGGGATCATTCGCTTGATCTGCCATCAGTCTTAACATTATATCAAATCGAACAGTTCAGCAACAAGATGAATCCAACACTATCCTTGAGGTAAGCCAGGAACTTACTGCAATCGAGAATCGCATCATCAAGTCCTTTCGGATCATTTCTCCCCAGCTTCCTGGTGGTCATTGTCGGCAGTCTTGCGTGGACATCAAGGGCGGCCCCATCGCAGGATGACCAAACATTCAATTCTGAACTGACACGATTGAAAACTATCTACGGAAGTGATTCTGTTAGCCAATTCACAAAGTATAGGAATACCCCTGACTTGGTGAACTTCTATGAGAAGTATGGCAATAAGCTACATTTGACCCCCGAGGAGCGACGACAAGCCGATGCTGCGTTGGGCCAATACAAGGAGGAACAAGCCAAGCAAGCTCTGGTGGAAGGAGCGCCTCCTCAAGGAGGTTTTTGGTGGGCATTAATTCCTGGTGCTGTGGACATTCTGACCACACTAATCACGAAAGGTATTGAAGGCTAGGAATAAATTTGCCACTTTTGTTTCTCCATAAAGAGTTGTAACAATTGATATAAATAAAATTGGAGAACAGTTTAACGAAAAGTTTTTAATTTCTAACTTAATTGGTTTTGAGTTATATCTTAGATTACCTTAAAAGGGATTTCGAATAAGCTGAGTTGACAGATGAATGCGATTGAATTTAATTGAACAATTCCAGTGGATCTTTAAAGTATATTTAACAAGATGAAACCTTGGTATTTAATAAATTTATATGTTTATATAGATATTTGTTTTTTAATTATCTTGAAAAATAATTAATTGTAATATTAGGAAACTAATTTTATTTTGTAAAAGAATAACCCTAATGTTTATCTGGTTTTCGTGATGCGCCTGCGCCGCATTTGGTATTCTGAACCTGTATGAGAACCCACCCCAAAACCTAGTAAAACACTCTTAGCAGCTTCATCTGCAGCATTTGCACAAATAAAATAGAATAGTTAATAACAAAGAGTTGAGAATGTCTGCATATCCCAGTGCTTCCGCCTCCCAGTCAACTGGTAACCACCTTTGCTTATTTTATTTATTTTACCATGCCAGATCATTCTTAAAATTCCCTTTAGGAACCTCTGACCTGGACTCGGAATCCGTGGAGGTGTTGCGGGAACGCCTTAGCACCATGAAGCGCCTAATGGCCGAGCGGACGGCCCAGCAGCAAAACAATCCCGCCACCACGGAGGAGATATTCTCCACGAAGCGCCACAGATCGGCGGGCATCATCGATGGCAACTTCCTGAGCATTGCCTTTGGGGGAGCCCTGCTGGTGATCATCACGGTTTCAGTGTACGCCTTCTACAACCTCTACCATGCCATCCTCAAGAAGTTCCCCTCGCGACACGAGGAGCTGTAAGGAGTGTGTCGGCGGTGCCAAATGTGACGAGCTGAGTTTTCCACTCGTAATGTTCGAATTACTCTGCATTTAACAAATAAACCGTAGCTTGAATTGTAACTGGACTTGAGCAGTGGAAGTGAAAACGACTTGGGGTCTTTGCTGTTTTGCATTCGGGTTAATAAACGCCATTTATTTGGAGTTCAACTCATTACAAAAATCAATAATAGTCTCGGTACTTTTTATACAGTCATCTCGCTCGGTTCGAATTCGATTACAACTAAAATAGAGAGAACACTGAATGCATGGACAGCAAAAAACAAAAGGGGGGGTTTGGAATATGAGACGTCGCAATGAAGAACTAACCATCAAAATAAGAAACAAGTTTACATAAAAGAAAAACAAGATGCGAGACGAAATGCCGGGAAGGATGGAGTCCAGATTCCTCTGGCAAAAACTCATGGATTGATTTTTCTTACTCGCTAGATACATTTGAAACTCCCTAACGTCCTCCTCCTTGTTCATACACACTCGATCATTTCTTTCCTGCCTTAGACATTAGTGTTTCTGTTTGCTAAACTCCTATTACATATTTATATGAGTTGTAAGTTTACTTATTTTCGGTATTTTTCATGGTTAATTGATTTTTTCGTTTGGGTAAAATAATAACTAATATCCGTTTGTTTTTCTCTTTTTTTTTTTAATTCAAATAATGTTAAGGGAAAAGCATTGTTTTTCTCTGCTTAACAGTTTCACTAGTTTACAATTTGTTGTTCTTCTTTGTTGTTTAAGAGCGGCCGTGATTTCATTTCAATCATTTGAATTTGTGAACTTTTTTACTTGAATAAATAATAAAGGCTTAGAGAAATTGAATAGAATATTGAACGTTAAAGTGGCTTCTAATAGATGGTATGATCGCAGACCGTTATGGTTTCTGCTGCTTCTCTTTACGCCGCCACTCTGGATTTTGGATTGATTGGTTGGTTGGATGGTTTGCTTGGATTTCTCGAACCGAATTCGGTCTACTTGCTGTTTCTGCTTTTTACAATTTGTTAAATTCCCTATTCTCGAAGTGACTCTGCTGCTGGTGCTGCCGCTGACGCCGCTGCCGCCGTCCCTGCCGACGTCACCTTGTTTCTTGTTAATCAGATGTTGTCAACAGAATCAGCATCGTCCTCCGAGCTGATCTCGTCGCCGAACTCAATGTCCTCGTCGAAGCCATCCTCCACGAATGTGACTGTCTCGTTGATGCGCACCGACTCGGGGAACTCGCCGTACGTCTTCAGATTCCTGGCCTCGTCCGGTGTGTACTTAAGGATGACGTCCGCCTTCGAGTCCTGGTAGTCACGCAATCCGACCAAAATGATGTCGCCTTGGTTAATCCACACCTGAAACAAAAGGACAGAGATAATTTGCCTTAAAATCAGTGCTATCTTGAACGTTTTTTGGGAAAGACCACGTCTCTCTTTGCGCGGTGAGTAATTCTTCTTGGGGAAAATCAAACACCAATTCTGCAGCTTGTATTCCGTGTAACACAGATAGTAGATAAAAGATAACTGATCTATGGCGTAGGCCACGACTTCTCGCTTCTGGGGAATTTCACAAACGTGCGCAACGATTGTGCCATGCTCGCAAACTGACCTTGGCAAACAAGAAGGTTCCATACAAAACGAAAATAAATACCTAATATAGGTCGAAATGGTCATTGCTTTGGGGGCAATTTCACAAGGCAAGGCTAGAAGGGAGAAGGAGAAGCTCACGTGAGTGTCGGAATAATTAACTCCGCGTGGATCACAATCAGAACACTTGAAGTAGAACTTGGTCTGCGGTCGATTGATAAAACAAGAGGTGGGCGCTGCAGGAACTCAGATTAGACCACAACACGCCCCAAAATGCGTTTGGAGTCACATAGCGGAGATAGCTTGTGACTTGAATGGCAGTGGCTAATTCCATGAAAGACGGAGAATTTCGCTACCGATGAGATAACGACCTTCTTTGAGATATCTCAAAGCCAATCACGAGCTAACCGAAATTCTGTGCCAGCTTGTATCTCTGCCTCAATCACGAGCAAACAAGCCTCTTGAGCAAACTTTTCCCTAATCAGATGCGAATTACGCAGGAGGCCTGACAACAGATTGAGATTTCCCAGATTTGTGACGTCAAGGGAAGAACGGGAGTCGATCGGACGCTTAAGGACTGACGTACTCAACTCAATTAACGGCGACGTCAACGACCTGGGACAAGCTGCACTCGGCGAGTGATTCAATACATTCCATTCATAAATTCACTTCCTCTCTTCTAATGCTTCCTGTCGGTAGTGAGTACTACTACCAAGTGGCTGCAATATAAATTCCAAAGTCACGGATGACACATATATGTACATATATGCTCCTCTGACCACGTCCGGATCGATAAGCGACGATACCAACCCGGGAGGGTGGGCTTTAAAATAAATTAAACGGAATCGGAGCCACGACAGTAGCCGCGCGCGAATAATTGCCGCATTACGTACGCCTGCTGGAAATAAACCAATGTTTGGGCCCTGCCCGAACTTTGGAGTATTTATCATCCATTATAACCAAATGGATGGCGTCGCGCCATCATAACTATCTGCTCCACAACAGAGTATTCCCTCCAAGGCGAAAAAACCAAACACGATAGATCATGCCAATGCGAAGAATCGTGACTAAATTGAATCGAAATTGCCCTATTACGATCCCCAGGAGATAAGCGAACCAATTGGTTGGCTGGATGGGCACACAGCTGGCTGGGAAGCACCCGATTCCTCGATTGATTGCAATGTGGTGGGCCAATGAGTAAGTGAACAAGTGTGTGTTTGCCTCGTCAGGGGTTTGGCATTCGAGGCAGCAGGTCTCGATATAACACTATATATAGCCATAGACATCATTGAACTTCCGATTCTTATCGGCCAGTTTGCACTGGTTTTGGCTTTTATTGGGTTTAGAGAAAATATGTGGTTTGGTTATTAGTGAAAGGAAAGAAGACAATTTGAATAAATGGAGTCCCCAATCTGATCCGATAAAATTTCAGCAAATTCCCTTAAATCCAATTCATTCTGAGCCTTCAAGTAATAAAGTTATAAACTTTTAAACGCTGATTCACAACAGATAATGTTTTCAGTGGGTTAAACCATAATTCGGCATTATTTGGCTGAAATTCAGTGCGTCATAAACGGCTTTATATCTGTGATATGTTCCAGAAATGGAATATTTTATAAAATTCATAACATAATTTCGCACAATTATGTTATTATGGCCAGCATAAACCTCTAATAAGTGACAGAAATCAGTGTTTGCTTGCCACGCTTTTCCTATCTAAGGGTACGCACTGGTCTTACGTAATAGGAAGCCAAGCTAGTTGAGATTACGACCGATTAGAGAGCCATCTCCCATAGGGTAGGTAGGGCATTCCGCGGGCAAGACAAGAACCTAAGAAAAGCGATTGGCACTCGCCGAATTTTCGCTATCTTGAGACTCGTCACTGATAGCGAACGATAATGGGTGAAGGAGAGCCCACCGCCCTCCCGCTTTCTTGGAGATAAGGAGCCACCAATGGTGGGGGCCTCTCTCCGGAGAGAGCTCCCTATAAATACAGGCCCACTCGTGGGCGTCGGGCAAATTCAAAACCGACACCAAACAAGAGACACCTCAAATAAGAAATACGGCAAAATCGGGCCGCAAAAAGTGAATTCCATGCCAAAGCGAAGCGGAATACAAGTGAAGTGCTATCGACACGCCAAAGCAAGGGCGAAAAGCTAAACACAGTCGCGACCGAATCAACGACGAGTCGCGCCAACCAAGACCAAAAACCGTCAAAATTACTTACTACTACTCAACTGGTTCGTGCGGCGCGTGCTACCAGAGCGAGGACATCATGCTTTTATCCTACCGATGCATCTACTCGGTCCTGCTGACCACCATAGCCAGCATTATGGTGGTGCTCAGCTCCGCCTCATCCGGCTCCATGCAGCTGCCCACCGTCCGCAAGTGCGGCAGCGGCGGCACTGGAGCAGCCCACACCATGGCCATGAACCTGGCGGCCTACGGGCTGCTCGAGAACCGGATTAGCACTCTGGAAGCACCGCGACAGACGCACTGGAGCAAGAAGTTCCTGGCCAAGCGGGAAGCGACTCCCCACTCGGCGCCCTACGTGGTCAGCATCCAGATGATGACACCCGACCAGGGCCTGGTTCACTACTGTGCCGGCACTGTCATCAATGAGCACTGGATCCTGACGGCGGCCCACTGCCTCAGTTCGCCACAGACCGTGGAGAACTCGGTGATTGTGGCGGGCAGCCACGACATCCACGACCAGAGGGGAGAGGCAGCCAACATCCAGATGCGACACATCGACTACTACGTGCGCCACGAGCTCTACCTCGGCGGAGTGAATCCCTACGACATCGCCCTGATCTACACCAAAGAGCCGCTGGTCTTCGACACCTACGTCCAGCCGGCGACGCTCCCGGAGCAGGATGCCCAGCCCGATGGCTACGGAACCCTGTACGGCTGGGGCAACGTCTCGATGACGGCCGTGCCCAACTACCCACACCGTCTGCAGGAGGCTAACATGCCCATCCTAGACATGGAGCTGTGCGAACAGATCCTCGCCCGCTCCGGTCTTCAGCTGCACGAGACAAACCTGTGCACTGGTCCCCTGACCGGCGGCGTTAGTATCTGCACCGCCGACTCCGGCGGACCGCTGATCCAGCAGTGCTGCGAGGAGCGATTCGAGCAGGCCAACATTGTCATTGGCATCGTGTCCTGGGGCAAGATGCCCTGCGGCCAGAAGAACGCACCCTCGGTCTTTGTCCGAGTCTCCGCCTTTACGGACTGGATCAACCAGGTCATCAGCACGGCCACCCAGATCATGTAAGATGATCAGCGAAAGGAGAGAAGAATGAACCCACGCAAATGAGCTCGAATGTGAAGATATCGAAAAAGTAAAACTGAAGCAAGAAAAAATACAAAAGATGCAAAAATCCCAAAGAAAAAAATTTAGATTCTCTAGATAATCTCACTTAGTGATTAAGATGAACAAATATATAATAGTATACTGCCTCTGATTCTAGTAATTTAAGTTGTAGTTTAAGCAAACAAAAACAAGAATAAAATTGTGAATACTTAAAGAGAAAACCCACTGAAACTGTCTTCTTATTTTTAGCTAATCTAACTGAACAAATATGAACGAAAATAGAATAGTAGCAACGGGTTCACGGAACACAAAAGACTACCATGTTATTCAGGTGTAAACATAGCAGCCCATTGGGGGGGACTGCTCCACTTTAAGTGGGGATCTAAGCAAATTGCGCAGATTTAATTGAAAGGAGAAGAGCGCCCCCTTGCCTCTCTCTCATTCAGGCCCAAGTCGAAGCTAATTGTGAAATAAGCCAACGAAGATAAGAGTCCAGTCCCAGTTCCCTGTTGCTGGGTGCGGAACTAGCGGAGTTTAGGGGGGGTGGCAAGCACACACAATCCGCTGGCGCCTCTCCACGCATTAGTCATGCTCCCGACGAGCACCACGTCTGGCCGAAAAAGGGAATGGAGAGAACGCATGCCAGAGCATGTCAGAAGATTAGGATCTGTGGGTAGATTAGCCAGGTGCCCGTAAAGCGCGCTAAATTGGGGCCATCAGCTGACTTCTGGATGATTGACTGACATTTCGGGGGGACGGACATGTGCGAAATTATGGCACTTCTCTTGTTTACGGCCACCGAAAACTGGGTCTAGACATCTCTCGACGAGCTCGTTGAACCTTGGAGTCCAGTCGTCCGTCCGTCCAACTGTTGCACTTTGAGCCCTCAGAAAGACTGAGTAATTGGGCTGGCAGAAAGTTGTAATTCCGCATTTCCAGGAATTATCAATTATTCAATTTGACAGATGACCCAAAGATAGCGCAGGTGAAGCCCCACAAGGAGACCCTGGAGTATTCAAATAGTGTGCAATGACCACATCAATTATTATGGATTTTCTAGGCTAAAGATAGCGAATAAAAGAAATCGAATATAATTTTCAGATAGGAAAACAGAATAATTAATAACAACTGGTTTTTCAAATGCGTATTATGTCAACATCATTTATATTCAGATAAAATTTCCTATTTCCTGGTTGTATTTAATTTAACAGACAGGTAAAGCATACTTATTTTCGGGGAAATTTAAACTGAAAAAGTTCGAGCTGTTGTTTATCTCCTAAGGTACCCCCCATAAATCTACCAATAAATTCCTGGGGCCAACTACTTCAGAGATTAGGGGGCTAATTGAATGTTAATTAGGCCACCTGCACAGAGCGCATCCCCTACCTTCCAAACAACAATAAAATTTTACATAACAAGGCAATCTGCAGTCGAGGTGGTGGTATTTAAGTGAGATTACCATTCACTTTTGAGGAGATTTAAATCGCAAATTGTGAATCGGAAAATTGCGTCGCACAATAAAACATATGCGTGGCTATGTCTTGGGCTTGAGTTGTAGTAAAAGATTAGATAAATGCTGATACACGGGGCAGCCCTCTGTTCAAAATTCCATCCGAGAATTATTTGTCAAGTCAGGATGTATAATGAGTTTTTCCTTTCTTTTTATGGCGGACTTTTAGCACTTGGTACTAAAGCTCTTTCGTTTGGTTTTATATAAATTACAAATTCCAAAACAATGTAATCTTGTCTAACAAAGAGTTCAATTTTTAAGGAAATTTCATCATTTCGTTTTTGGCATTGCATAAAATATAGAATGTAATAAACGTATTCAAACAGCGCACAGAGCTCGTTTCATTGGAATGCGAAGTGCAAATACTGATCACTATCTCTGTCCATGATTTCAATCACTTTATTTGAAATTACCTCGACTGCGTCTAGCAATTAACCTGGAACATGTTCTTCCCCGCTCGGTTTTCGGTTACGTTCCCTTATTTATAGCATCGTGTTTTGATTTTCTCGATATGTGATTGGACTCCACTTCTGGTCCTGTATATTTACTTGACAGCTCGAACCGAAGACGTCACTAGTTACGCTGGAAGTCTTGACGTAGCCGATCGAAAATCTTACTTATGACGCGCGCCTCCTGCGGGGCTGGCGGTGAAGCACCATCCAAAATTTGACATGTGCTCATACCTTTCGGAGGAAGCAAGATCTAATCCGCATTCCCGTAGAACCATTACCTCGACCACGACCAAGGCCAAGGCAGGTAGACGAGATAAGAGGACAAAACTGCAACTGCAGACCTACTTTTATTAACTTGCCCGGGGGATTTTTGCAGTAGTTATCAGGTAACAGAAGTTGGCAATAAAATTCAGGAGTGTACACATAAATACACACTATTTATGTGTATACAGAGAAGAAATGGGCAAGGAAAAATGTGCACATTGTTTCGTAGAAAAGTGATCGAAAAAGGCTGTCTTGAGTGCTAGGATTTTTTTTTTAAATTATATATTATTATTAAATATGTGTATAAAAGCACGTATAGTTTTTACCATTAAAATTAATATTGTTCATCTTGTATAATATTTAGCAATGGATGTTTCTATGTTAAGTGGAATTATAAGAATAAATTGTATATAACAAATCATTTAGGTTATTTATTTGTACCGAAACAAATTTGTATTTTTATATTATAATACACAACAAATAGTTAATCTATTTGTTATTTTAAAGTTTGAAAGAACAAAATAAGAACCTATTTTTAACGCATAAATGGCATTTTTTTTCAGTATTTGCTTAAATTTGAAAATACAATTTAATGTTCCTATATAAAAATAATATTTATAAAGATATAAATCTTGTTAATTTTGAACATTTAAGTATTTATTGTAAATATTGTAAATTAAGACGGAAGAAGAGAACATCTCTTGCGAATGAAATAAATTGCCTTTGCCCACAGGAAATTGCATATATCCATTACAAGGAACACAAGACATTTAAGAAAGTTTAAATTGACCATGAAAAATTGTTTGATTCGCGATGCTCATTATTTTAAGGTCATTTGCATACTTTAGTACGTGTGTATAATGAATCAATCATGAAAGAGAATCTGGTGCTCTCCTTTGTTTATCTACTGCAGCTAGGACGATGACTCCCACGCACAATGGACCAATAAAGAGGCAACGATGGGAAGGTAAATCGAATGACGAAGCTCGAAAGGTTGAAGCAATGAAATGCGAATTTAGTTAAGCACTTGCAAAAGACCCCCAAAAACCCACTAACACACACACCACCATCATCATATGTACTTGCATTTTGTTCACAACAAATAAATATAAATACGTCGCATTCGCTGGCAATCAATGCCAAAGAGCAAGCCCCAAGAGAGCCGTCGAAGAGAGCGCGCACTAAGAGAGAGTGGAGATAGGCAAAGAGAGCAGAGCTCCACACACTCACCTTCTTGCGAAGTTTCCCCCGAATGTGACACAGGCGTTTGACGCCATCAAAGCACATTGCCTCCAGCCGACCGTTGCCCAGCATCTTGGTCACCTGTGCGTACTCCTGTTGGTCCTCCTTGAAGATCAGCTCACGCTTCTCGAACTCGTTCTCGTTCTTACCACGACGACGGTTCTTGCCACCTTTTCCTTTATTCTTGGGCATCTTGCTGCTGTTGTTTTAGCTGACTGCTGTCTGCGGGGTATCGCCGTTGCTAAAGTGCAATGTTAAACCGTTAATCACCGACTGAACTAGGAGCGGAGCCTTGTTATGGGCGAATTTGGCACAGATATTTGTGTAAAGTAAACTTACAATTTTGTCAAAAATGTGACAGATTTCGCCTCGCTAAAGTGAAAAGGAGTGTGACCGCGCCGAAACGCCTAAAAATGCCACGGTCTACAAATTTGGGTTGGTATATATCGATAGATATATGGATTTCTTGTTTACCAAAATATCGAAATTGCCATAATTTTATTTGATATACTTTTAATAAACATAGATTTATTTATTTAGTTTCGTTTTTGTTTTTGTTTTTTAACCCAAACTATATTAAAAGTTAAGACCATAAGAAAATAAATAACAATGCAAAAAATTAGCAGAACGTTGAATCTTTATCAACTCCGTTGCAGTATTAGTTGCAATGCAAATTGCTTTTCAGTAATTGTAATCTAATAATTAAATATGGCACTTTTATCAACTATCAGAAATGTTATTCCTTTCAGGAGCCATATACCAAAAATAATAAAAATGATCTCTATCAAAAGAAAGAATTGGATTGAAATTAAATGTAGTGAAAGCCCTTTATGGACCCCTTTGAAATTGAAACGTCTGAAAAATTCTCCAAGTGCATTTTGGTAAATCGGGACCGGCAATATATGGTAACACTAATAAGCCGTTGCAACGCGAATGTCATATATTTTGTTTACAATTGAATGAAATTCAAAACTATTAAAAAATTCATTCGCTGATATGTCACAAGTAAAGCGCTACCGGAGATCCTCAAAGTCCTCCGATGACGGGGAGCAGGACAACGACGATTACGTGCCGTACGTTCCGGTGAAGGAACGGAAAAAGCAGCACATGGTAAAACTGGGCCGAATCGTCCAACTGGCCTCGGAGACGACGCAGCCCAAGTCATCCAGCGAAAATGAGAACGATGATGACTACCAGGGAGCACACGACGCCGAGACCTATGGCCGGAAATATAACATCAGTCTGCTGGATCAGCATACGGAGCTCAAGAAAATTGCGGAGGCCAAGAAACTTAGCGCTGTGGAAAAGCAGCTTCGCGAAGAGGAGAAGATAATGGAAAGCATTGCCCAGCAGAAGGCTCTGATGGGCGTGGCGGAGTTAGCGAAAGGCATTCAGTACGAGGAGCCCATAAAGACTTCCTGGCGACCGCCCAGGTACATAGACGCCATGCCAGAAGAGGAGCGACAGCTGATCCGTCAACAGTTGAGAATCCTTGTCGAGGGCGAGAATCCTAGTCCACCTATCCGCAGTTTTCGAGAGATGAAGTTTCCCAAGGGCATACTAAACGGCCTCGCTGCGAAAGGGATCAAGACCCCAACACCTATTCAGATCCAAGGCTTGCCCACTGTGCTGGCGGGCCGCGACCTAATTGGCATAGCCTTCACCGGCTCTGGAAAAACACTAGTCTTCGTGCTGCCCGTTGTGATGTTTGCCCTGGAGCAAGAGTACACTTTGCCATTTGAACGTAATGAGGGCCCCTACGGTCTGATCATTTGCCCGTCACGGGAGCTCGCCAAACAGACGCACGAGATTATACAGCACTACAGCAAGCACTTGCAGGCCTGCGGCATGCCTGAGGTCCGCTCCTGTTTGGCCATGGGCGGATTGCCGGTTAGCGAGGCTTTGGACGTGATATCCAAGGGGGTGCACATCATTGTGGCCACTCCGGGACGCCTGATGGACATGCTGGACAAAAAGATCCTGACGTTGGACATGTGCCGCTACCTGTGCATGGATGAGGCAGACAGGATGATTGACATGGGATTCGAGGAGGACGTGCGCACGATATTCTCATTTTTCAAGGGCCAACGGCAGACGCTGCTCTTCTCCGCCACCATGCCGAAAAAGATTCAAAACTTTGCTCGCTCGGCGCTGGTGAAACCAGTTACCATAAATGTTGGTCGCGCTGGAGCGGCATCCATGAACGTCACTCAGGAGGTCGAGTACGTAAAGCAGGAGGCCAAAGTGGTATATCTGCTGGACTGTCTGCAGAAAACTGCACCGCCCGTGCTGATCTTTGCGGAGAAAAAACAGGACGTAGACTGTATACATGAATATCTGCTCCTGAAGGGCGTGGAGGCAGTCGCCATTCACGGCGGAAAGGATCAGGAGGAACGCTCACGGGCCGTTGACGCTTACCGAGTGGGCAAGAAGGACGTTCTGGTGGCCACGGATGTGGCCTCCAAGGGCCTGGACTTTCCCAATGTGCAGCATGTTATAAACTACGACATGCCGGACGATATCGAAAACTATGTGCATCGGATTGGTCGCACAGGTCGGTCCAACACTAAAGGTTTAGCTACCACGCTGATTAACAAGATCACCGAACAGTCCGTCCTGCTGGACCTGAAGCACTTGCTTATCGAGGCCAAGCAACAGGTGCCCGACTTCTTAGACGAATTGGCGCCCGAGGCGGAGCACCAGCACCTGGACCTAGGCGACTCACATGGGTGCACCTACTGCGGCGGTCTGGGCCATCGGATCACCGAGTGTCCAAAGCTGGAGGCCGTGCAAAACAAACAGGCTTCAAACATCGGCCGCCGAGACTATCTGTCGAATACTGCGGCGGATTACTAATCATTGTCCATCAATTACATAATTATAAGGAAATTGTAAATTTTTCGACAGGGAACAAGGGATTAAATAGAGTTCTTACGTATATGTTTACATACATAAGTTAAACAAAAGGAGACTTTCAACCTGAACTCTGGGAATTTTCTAAAAAATTGTTTTCACTTTGTTTACTGTTTGAGTTTGTGTTGCTTATCGCCCAGAGCTTTGGCTTATCAATAATCTACATACGACCCCGGAGAGCGGTGCGTCTTACGCCGTGAGCGCGACTTGACTCAGCGGACTTTTATAAAAGCGAAGACGAGCTTTGGCTTTCCTTCAGTGTCTCGAGCCGATACCACTAGTTAACACCTCGCTCTCACAGTTCCCATTCGGTTGATTGAAACTGCTGCGATCGTATTTATCTATTCTACGGTAAGTGTTCAATTGTCTTCCCCGAGGGGCTAATTTAAATTTAATAGTCTCAGATCAGGTTAGCTAAAGTATATGCATGTTGGGGCAAATTTTTAAGTAAAGGGGACCAAAAACAAACCAGACTATGTACAAAATTAGCCTGATTACAAAAAATGAAAGTGCAAGTATTTACAAATCGCCTCTGTTGATTGTCAGCCAAAACGTATAAAGATTATTGAGCTCATCTTATCAATTAGATGCTGAAGCTTAAGCATTGAACTAAGGTTAAGGCGTATGATTAGGAAAGACTTTTATGTATGTAAAAAGAATATATAACAACAGATTCTCAAATCATTGCGTACTTTCTGGCGGCTTTTCAAAGTTCCAGTTAAAGCTAAAGCCTTCAAATTCAAATATTTTTTCCGTTTTTCAAATAGAAAATAGTATTTTTCAATAGAATATGTTTCAGTAATTTTTATCTAATTTTAAACTTCGCTAAAAAACATTAACTAATCTGGTTCTAAATGACTCTTCTACTTTTTGTGACACCTCTAACTTCCTATTAATTGTGATTGATGAGCCTGATGAGCTGGTTTGCGTTAACAACAATATTTGTTTGGGCATAAATACACAAAAGCATACATAGGTACACATAAATAAACATAATTGATATTCGAAACCCGTTGATAATATTTATGAGTACTGCCTGGGGAGAATCGTGATCTCAAAAAAGGCAAATACGAACACTGAACATATGTACACGTTCGGCTGAAATAAAATAAACAGCCCTGTTCCCGTTTCCAAATACTTTCTAAACCGTTGCAGGGTATTCAAATTTTAGTCACAAGTTTGCAAAGCATTAAAGGAGCAAACGCAATATAAACTTGATCAGCATCACCACGTGTTTCTATGTGAGAACTTTTCAAGTTTATAATAGAGAATTCTCACCTTCAGATTCATGTATAGTATGTATGTACCGATATACAACGATTTAGTTTCAAAATCTTGATTATCGTTCTGCTGCCATAGGAACTATCGGACCATTACTTCTTTACTTTTCAAAATAACTGAATTAAGATTGGGAACATACTTTCACATTTATATCCAGGTGCCTCTTTGAGGATTACAAGTTTTTTAATAGTGTTCAGGTAACGGGAACAAGGCCTATATTTTCTGGGTTATACCCTGTGGCAAGAAAGACCTGCACGAACTTCCCATTTTGCCTTGGCAATCATGATATCATCCCAGATGAGTCAAGCAGCAATGTCGCAAAACTAATTATCTGAAAAGCAGTTTGTAAAAGCATGCGTGCTGACATTTGGTTCACAGCTTCGACAGCTGGCCTTACACTATCCCGAAATCAGATTTTACATTGTTGATATAAAAGTGATATCATATCAGATGGAATAATAACTTTTCAACATGAAACGTGGGAATATGTAAACGAATAGACATATGCATGTATGTTGATTTAGTTGGTTTCATTTAGATTTTTTATTTCATGTGTAAAAGGGATCTATTATCTAAAAAATGGGAGAAATAATTGTATGTCCTCTTTAAAAAATTGATTTTTACCTATATTTATTTTTTTAAAGTAATATTTTATTAAGATAGATGCATATACTGCATTCATGTAATTCAAACTATAGTTTCAGGTGTCGATGGTAAAAAAGCAATTGTTATACTACACCGTTTACAAGGGTATTATTCATTTAATCTTCATACAACATATATTATTGATCAGCGTCACCGAGTTTATGTAGAAAATAAAGACTCCAGACGTTATACTACAATTTAAGTGCAGGATAAAAAGTATGGGAATGATAGACAACAAAGGTATTACCATTAATCTATTTCGCTCGAACATATTTCAAAGGGGTAGGTTAGTCTCATCTGAAATCATGGGTTCGAAGCCCGATAGGGTGATACAGAATAATTTGTTTTTAAAAAGCTATATGTTCCGGGTATTTGTACTTGATGTTGTTTCGTTAACCACGAGATCTCAAATAGGCTTATTTATTAAGAAACGTGTATATCTATTTAAACTATCTAAATAATAAAACAATTCCCTAACAATTTGCAGTTCAAACACTAGTTGCTGGGATCAGCTGGAACAATCATCTCTGTTTGGCCCGAACAACAAACACTGCTATAAAAACAAAGCCGAATACATACCTACATATAGAGTATATGAAAGCGCACACTATATACGCATATTTATATTTATCGCAACAATAAACAAAGCTCTCGGGGATCTCCCCGCCTCCGACACCACCGCGCCGCCGCCGACGACACGAGAAAGAGAATCGCGAAAAGGCAGCGCCAGGCGACGCCACCATGGCAGTCATCATAAGGTAATGCAAGCGAGCAGTTCGCTGTCCAGAAGCTTTAGTAGAGTTCCCAAGATTTGCTCCGAGTCGGTTAAAAAAGTGTAAACAATAGTAGAGCTGACGCACGCCAAACGTCAGTAAAAATATCTGGTTTGAAATGTAAGTGCGTTGGTAAAAGTTACCCTACAGAAGGCAATTAAAGCCGCTAATGAGTTTGTCAAAAGGCGTGTTAGATGTGGAATAATTTGGAGAGCTCCAGAATAGACATATCATGTCAAACTGTACAATTGTTACTCACCGTTGGGGCTCTCCTTAAAAGCATGTGACATTTTTGGTGTGTCTATTTTTTATGACCTTTTATGGTCGTGTTTCACTTGTACAGACATATGGATGTACTTGGTGGTTTATGAATCTAGATGAAAGTCAATATGTCTATATATGCCATATTTTGAACTTAACTTAAAAAAAAATGGCTTGCATTTTAATCAATGCTTAAAGCCAAAGTGTTTTGTAGATATTTGTGATTCCTTAAATGATGTTCCCTCGTAAATTTAAAGAATTCAAGGTTGGCTAAATGAATTGTAGCGAATAAACCATCCCAAAGGTATCGATACCATTTACAGCCGTGTAACGTATTTGCAACCCTTTGATTAGGGAATTGCGAAAACAAATAATGATACCCGGATTAGGCTTATCTTTATGTTTTCCTACTTTCAGCCTGCTGGTACTGGTTGCCCTATCGGCCAGTCTTTCCTCAGCCGGCACCCTCAACGCCCGTCCCGCGTTCCCCGTTCAAACCGGCCAGATCCAGCCCTCCGGTCAGAACAGCAAACAACCCGGCAGACGCATCATGCATCCGGCTTTCGCCAATGCTGGCCGCTCTCCCGGCCTGGAGATCTGGCGCATCGAGGTAAATTAAGTGTATTTTCGGCTTTAATTTCACTTTTGGGCGAGTTCAA
>JAEIHY010002494.1:0-14374 GCA_018904565.1 Drosophila tsacasi
GAATGGTTTGGCTGTTGGGTTTGCTGGGAGTTGGATTGGGTTTTCTTGGGACATGTACTGGGAGCTCTCCAAGGCAGGCGCAGCCGCCAGAGACTCAGCCAATATCTAAGGGACAATTATTAATCTAAAACGAATAATCGATGGTTGAACGAATATTGTGTTTCAAATAATGCCGGTTGTCAACAAAGTATAACCGCCCTAAAAAAAATGCCGAACAACAAGTAGAAAGAGCGGTCACACTTCAAAAGAATAAACATTTTTCCGCTGCGTGACAAATCTAAGAACTGGATACCGTGCTGTAAAAACAAAAAACTTCCTTCCCTTGATTGATAAAAAATGTACGGATTAATTTGGAGCTTGTCATAGTTTTCTTATTCATTCATGAATTTTGAAATATTTTTCTAGTTTAAATATACAAAATATTTCAAAAATCTCCTTTTTAATTTAGTTCACTGAAAATTTTTTTTACATAGTATTTATTACTTCACTTCAAGTTTCTTATTAATTTTTTTGTTAATGTTTTCCGTTATTTACATAATTAATTAATTGATCTCGAATTTAAAAAAGAAGGGATTTTTCTATTATAATTTATATAGTGCGATCTACTAATTGAATCACGCCTTCTATTGAGCCGACTAACTGTTTATCCTTATGAAAGTTTAAGATAATTTTCATAAAACCTCTCGGCATGATAAGCGGCCAATTGTCCGGCTTCAAGAGAATGTCTTTGAGATAGTATACTCCTTTCGGTATGGGATCTGTTATGTTAGTTATAGGAAAATTGGTATTAACACCGTAAACCAGTGTAGGGACAAACAACTTATGGCTGGCTTTGAGCATTTGGCAAGCTTTGCCGTTTGATATTGCCAACGGCAGAAGTTTGTAGTTGCCATTGCCGAAGGAGTCGAGATAGCTATCGGACGCAAATGTGAAGCGATTATCCTCGATATCTTCCGTTATCTCTATTGTCCCATTTATCCTGTGATCACGTCCCAAAATGCGAAGTCGACAATCCATTAATGATCCGGTCGATTTCAAAGAAATAACTCTCACTTCGTATGGTTTTTGCAAGGACATCTGACAGATTTACGGGAAAGTTGATGTTCTTGTTGGCAAATTATACAATTTTAAGTCTTACGTAAGCCTTGGCAATCAATATTAGGAAAATAATTTGTCCGAATATCTTCATTGTTATTGCGCTAAATTGAAATAAAAACTATAAAACTGTGAGCGGTACTGGATCTTTATATAGCTATATATTATCTGATTTCTAGTTCAATTAATGTAAACTATATCATTTTAATTAAATCTGTTGTAATATCATTTAATTCCGTGTCATAACGTAATTCTTTAACAATTTTACAACTCGTTTTAATCCGATTTTCAGCTACGGATTGAGTTCTCTAAAAGTATACAATAATCTGTATGTTTATTTTTCTCTATAGTAACTCGCTGCCCTCGAAATAATATCGTAGCTTTGTTCTTTTTGTTCAACAAAAGAAAATCATTTACTTCATTTTACAAAAACGTTACAATTATATATGGAACCTAATCAAGAGCCTAAAACCTAAGCAGCCGCTACTAGAAATCCGTGTATCGCTGTCGCAAGCTCTGCCTTTTGGCCACGTGATTCATCTGTGAGGGAACAGAAGAATTACTAGTCAGAATTAAGGATAATAAAACACAGAAACAGCCTCTCACCAAACGCTGTTGACGTCGCTCACGATTCTTCTCGTAGGCCTTCAGCAGCGTGGGACACGTGCGCCTGATGAACTCTTCCGATTCCCAAAAAAGTCCGCCTTGGTTTTCGTAGCGCAAAAGGAATTCCACCTGCGAGTAGGGATTATTGTTTAATAATTAACTAAATCAAATAAAATCAATGAAAAAGAGTAAGCTTGCCTTGCCCGCCTTTGTCTCCTTGCCCAGAACCCGCTCAATGCCATTTTCTGGCTTGACGTTTCTGTAAAAGTCCTCTTCCCGGTTCCCCGGCACCACCCCTTCTTCGCACTCGCTGCTATGATCCGACATGTCCTCGACGCTGAGGAGTCCGTCCTGCGGCCGCTCGCCATTCTGCTCGATGCGCCGCACAAACGTTAGTGGATGCTGCTTAAGGTAGTCCTCCGCCTCGGCGATTGTCTTGGCTAGATCGAACTCCTCCTCTGCCTCTTCCTCTTCATCTTCGCACTCGCCGTCTTCCGCCTCACCGTCGAGATCCATGCTATCGGAGCTGGCGCCGGCGGACGACGAGGCTGCCCGTTTGGTCTGTGCGGCGCGTCGCTTCTTCTTCACCCAATTGCCACCGTCGTTTTCTTTAACGTCTGGATGAAAGCGCACTTTCTTCACGCGGCCGGACGACGACGAGGTGGACTCGTCCGTGGAGGAATTGTTCAGGGCCTGCGGCTCCAGCAGGCTGCTGCTGCTGGAAGCAGATGTGGATGTGGATGCGGATACTGATACTGCTGCTGGTGTGGAGGCTGAGGCGGAGGTTGCGCCTGCGGTGGTCTCTGCCAGCGTCGTCTCTTTGAGGTTCTGTGATATTAGCTTGACTTTCGTCTCGAAGGCAGTGCAGGCAGTGGACGACGAGTTGCTGCCCGGACGAGCGCCGGGGGACTGGCTACTTTCCGGACTGTCGCCCTCACCCCGCGCACCCGACGCAGCGTCAGTCTTTTGGTCCTCCTGCTTGCCAGCTGTAACTGCACCCTTGGCTGCCTTTGCCTTGCCCACCTGTGCCCCCGTTTCGGCAGCGGAATCCCTGCTGCAGTTTTCCAGCGCCTCGCGCTCTGTCGAGGCGTCCACTGCGTCCAAAGCGGAGCCCGTTGTCTCCACCATCACACACTTTATTTGCATAGATTTGTCTAGCGAATCACTGCCAGCCGAGTCATCGTTGGACTTGGTATCCATGTGGCTGCGGCTCCGGGTGCTCCGCGTTGGCTATCGTTCGTTTATGTTAACTGCTACAGGCTAATTTCGCTTAAATGCATCGCAATTTCAATTAATTGTAATCTTTCATCAAAATTTTGTTGCTTTCCACTCGGTGTGACCGTTGTCGAACCTTTTAAATATCCAGCCAGCCGAGTGAAAAATACTCAAATCTACGTATGTATAACTAAAATTATGAATTATTTTAAAATTTAGGAGAATAAGGCACTTAAATTAAAAACAAAATTGGTTAAAAGCTTCAGTGGTATTGAAATTATGGTTTAGCAAGTGCTAAAATCTTATAAACACTATATGAACCGCAAAATACCAGAAACTCGAATTTTATATGTTTCCACTGCCAATAACGATTACAATAACGATTTTATTTGGACTGCCAACTTGATTGAAATTTCATAAATGTATCTCAAAATAAAATTTGAATTCAAATCTTTAAACAGGTAACTATATTGAGCAATGTGAAACTGCAGAATTACCTATTCATACATATTAAGTATTACTTAATTATATAATTAACGAATCCGCAAAAAGTGTTCCATATTGAATAACTTTTTATAAAATTGTGTGAAAAATGAAATTTTTAATTTCATTTAAAAGCTCGTAACCACATCAAAATAAATTTTAAAAATTCGAAGATTGTACCAAATACAAATAAAAGAATTGAATTGTAAATGCAACTTGTGTGTATTCATTTTTATTTGATTTCTTTATTAACAATTGTTTTTTGTACATTTTTCTCTGTTTTGTAATTTAATGCCGTAAATCTTCGTGTGTGTGTTGGTGTCTGTGTAAGTGAATTGCGTGTCTGTGTGTGCGTAGTAAACAAAACTAAGTTATTTACACTAAGCTTTAAGTTTAATTGTAGTTCAATGTTAAAGACTATTTTAATATATAATAATATATTGTGTGTATAGATATCGTTTCGATATAAGATGTATATATGCATATCAAAGGCGGTTTGCAGTTTTTTTATTTTTATACCCAAGTAAGTTTTTCTGTATACACTTTTCGCTTCTTTAACTTCTGGTTTTTGATTTGCTTCTTGTTTAAATATTCTTTCTTTTGTTTGCTTTAAACTATTTAAATATATGGCCCCGCTATTCCACATGTGTGTTCTTTTCCGTTGCTTAGAGTTTATGATAACATTTTGTTTGTTTTGCAGTGTTGTTTACGTCTACACTGTGCTACAAAGATAAACTGCTGGAAGTTGAAAAACAATTAAAGTAATAATATAGATAGATAATAATAATAATAATAATGATAAGAACAAAAGCTAGAAATTATACACTAAATTTAACTGTGTGCTGCACTTGTACAAAAAATAATATTGCAAATATTGCAAAAATTTCTCTATTCTCTCAGTTGATTTTTGAATTGCCTTTTAAATTGTGTGTTTCTTCTAGCAGCAGCTGTGTGTAAATATATATATATGTATAGATTTATATATAGTATGTATATAGTACCATATTCATTGCATGATATACGCGATTCTTCTTTCATTTTTTAGTTTTTTTTTTTACAATTATCAATAATCACAGTTCCCATTCAAAATAAAAATTAAAAAAGCAAGATTTAATTTGGAATTTCTCATTTTTTTTAGTTTGTTACAGTTTTATCTACAAATGTATTTCTTTGAAACGCTTTTGGATCTCTTGCTCTCGTGTGTTGGGTTTTAGGTTCTCTTGTTACTTCTTACTTAATTAGCCAATATTCTATATACTATATAGTTTTCTCTCATTCCGATCATTTACAAACTACAATTAATTTAAATTACATTTTGCACCGTTCTCGCAACTAATTACGCAAAGAAATCGTTAATAAAATATTCGAAGTGTTTTTCTATAAATTACATGAATACCTAATGACTAACTTAGGGCTTAAAGAAGATTTTAAGTGCAGGAACATGTTCCAACTAGGTGTGTGTGTGTGGGTGTGTTAGTGACAATAGAAAACCCCTTAAAGGTGCCGGTGCCCTGAAAAACGAATACCAAACTCCACAAACTCATACCCAAAAAAAAAAGTGAAAACAACAACAAAATATTAACAAAACCAAAACTAAATTAAAGTTAAAAAAATAGGTTAAACTTAGGCGTAGTTTTTGATTAAAGTTAATTAAATGTTCGGCCTTTTGGAGACGGCCTACTTTCTGGAAATGACTTTGCCCGTCTTGGCATTGACCAGTATCATTTTGTCCGGTGTTGTGGGTCGTTCCTGGGCCGGCGACTCCTCTGAATGGTTGGCACTTCCCCGAAGGATCCTGCGGCGCAGGCGATCGCTGATATTCTCGCTCTTCAGCGACTCTGAGGCGGCGACGGCGGCGGGTTCTTCCTGGGAGGAAAGGGGAGAAGGCTTCACACTCAAGTTGCCATCGTTCTTGTAGAGAATCAACTTGGTGCAGGGCTTCTTGGCCGGCGGTTCCTCTTCGACGTCTTCCTGGACATCAGCTGTCTGCTCTGCATTTGGGTTGGGTAGGTGCTCCTCCTGCTTCACATTGGCGTTCATCACATTGTCCTGGTTGTTGTTGTGCTCGGTTGCCTGCTGCTTGGACTCACCGGAGTCCTCCGGCTCCTGCTCCACACTGATCTCCAGCTGATCGTAGCAGGTGAAGAACTCCACGGCCTTCAGTTTCTCACTGGCATTGAAGTGCAAGGCCGTGTGCTCCTCCATTTCGGACTCTTCCTTGGCACTACAATAATCACAGTGGGCACATTTCTGGGCGTTTGGCGGTGGCGGATTGACGCAGGCATGCTTCTGGAGATGCTGCTGAAGCTCCTCATGGCTCTGGGTCTCAAAGGGACAGTGGAGACAGCGTTCGGGTGCCGAAGCGGACTGGGGCATGTCCATGGAGCCGGCATCACTGCTGGCATCAGCCGCCAGGTCACTGGTGGCCACCGAGGCGCTGGTCGAAGGCGTTGAGGTGCTGCGTCGCTCCTCATCCTCCTCGGGGGCTTCCTCTTGGCCCTTCTGGGGTGAATCGTCATCGGTGGCTTCTCGGGGAATGGTACCCAACTGACCCCCGCCCGATTCAAGCTGCTTCTTGAGCAAGGAATTCTGGTTATCGTAGCTTCCGGTCGAGGAACTGACCCCCTCACCGGTGGTCTGTTGGAGCAGCTGCAGGCTGAGCTCGTTGTCCACCACCCAGATGGTCTCGGGACCGGTGAGTTGCAGCAACTTGGGTGCCGGATACTCGACATCCTCCTTGCAGTTCTTGTACAGCTGCTGGCACTTCTCCTGGTAGTGCGACAT
The DNA here is from genome assembly GCA_018904565.1 of Drosophila tsacasi. Classification (NCBI taxonomy): domain Eukaryota; kingdom Metazoa; phylum Arthropoda; class Insecta; order Diptera; family Drosophilidae; genus Drosophila; species Drosophila tsacasi. Next base: position 6,184 of record JAEIHY010002494.1, read on the forward strand.
GTGCACGGCCCTGTGCAGCTGCAGCATGGTTTCCTCGGCGGTGCGATACTCACAGTAGGCGCACACATAGCTCTGGTCCGGCTCCATATCCTGGTCGCTGCCGTTGTGGGCCAGCAGGTGCTGCTCCAGCTCTTGCTTGGCATTGCGCTCGTCATTGTGCTTCTGGGCGAAGCGGGCTGGGCACCGGGGGCAGTAGCTGATCAGCTTGTACTGGTACTCGGGCGGCAGTTGCTGCGGATTAAGCTCAGCGTCCGAGGCAGCTGCGTCCAGTTGCACCTGCGACAGATCAATGGACAGAGGCGTGGAGGCGGGCAGTTGCTGCACCTGCTTGGCGGCAGCTGCCAACTGGAGGGCCACGCTGAAGTCCAGGCCCATGGAGGGAGCATTGGAATTCTGTCCCGCTGTTGCGGCTGCTGCTCCTGCTGCACCCATCTGCTGCTGGTGGACACTCCTCATGTGGCTGCTCAGGTGCTGCTTCTTGGCGCACACAAAAGTGCAGAGACGGCACTCGTACTGCGTGGGCTTGTGGAGGGACACATGGTAGTTCATCTGCGACTTGCTCTCCGAGATGTACGGACAAACGGGGCACTTTTGCTGCTTGCTCTTGGTGTTACTGTTATTGTTGTTGTTGAGGCTGTTGAGGCTTCCATGCTCTGCGGCCGAGGGCAGGCGCGTGATCTCGATCTGGTCGTTCTGCTGCAGCTGCAGCAGCTCCTCGGCGTTGCCGCCGCCGGCCACTGCGGCCTTGCAGGCAGCTGCCCAGTAGGCGGCCGCCGCCTGCAGATCCTGCTGGGTGTTGGCCGCATTCACCACGGCCGCGGCGCTGGCGGAGAGCGGCGAGTGGAGGAGTTGTTCCAGTTGCTTGGTGGTCATCAGGAGCTGGGCATTGGCACTGGCGCTGGCGTTCGTGTTGCCGGACTTCAGGTTGGTGTTGATGCTGCTGGGATTCGACGGGATGTGGGACTGGGATTCGTTGCTGGCACCTGCTCCCAACGGCCGGTAGATGGGCGGTGCATTGGCCGAGACGCTGGCTCCGCGCTCAAGGGTCTCGATCCGAATATCCCCGGAATGCTTTAAGCGACAATGCCGCTGCAGATGGGAGAAAGAATCGGGAATTAGTACCTTGAATTTGTTAATTCTATTAATTGATCGAGTGTCCTTCTGTCTTTATGTATGTGTGTGGGTGTGTCGTGTGTGGCTGTGTGTTGTGTTGTGTTGTGTATGTGTGAGTGTTTATGTATCCTTTTTCAAGGCGAGAATAACCATGAGTTTAGCCCAATCGAAAACCCTCGCACCGTAATGGGAATCCCTCGGGGGTTAGCTTGGTTTTTAATCATACTTAGGTTTCATGGGGTCATGGGTTTGTTTGTTTTTTCATGATTTATCGAATTTATGGATTACATTTAGTTCGAGGTAAATAGAGAGACAGAGAGCAAGCAAGACTTTCACCAATGATTTTCTTATAGTTAATCGTTTATCATATATATATGTAGGGTACAAAAAAAGCAAGACCAGACACCACACATACTATATGTATTTAAACAGACAATCGATACATATCGATTATGAATCGGGTAATTGGTAATCGGGAATATTGAAATATCGGGGGTACAAAATTGACTTTGCATATTTACCAGCGCAGCGCAGGGACTACGGACACAGATGGATTTTGGTGAGATTTGGATGACGAAAGGTGACGGATCGGGGACGACGGCTAAAGCTTACAGGGATTATCTCAAGGTTTAGTCATCGTTGGGGGTTTGACTAGTAGTGGATATACTTTTTCTGAAGTTCTAATGAGACTTAAGTTTGACTCAAAGAATGAACTGGGAACGGCTGATTTTTAAAAAGAGTATTTTTTTTCAAAAATTAAGCTTTATAAATTATTAAAAAAGAATTATCTTTCAAGAATGTGTGTTTGAAAAATATTTTCTATTAGAAATAAAATGTTTTGTTTAATGTATTCCCAAATAGTACAACGAAATAGTAAGCAAGTAATCAAGCTTTTACACATACTCAGTACTTTTTCAATCATTTTATGTCATTCGATTCAAATCTTTTAAGAGCGAGTATTTCACCCAAAATCGACCTAATATTAGCTCCCATATATCCCCAAGAATTCACTAGCTTCTGGCTCTCAAAAACGAAACTCTCGGGGGTTCGGCGGCGGCTCGTTTCGGTTTTTGAATGGGACAAAACACAAAACCATTAAAGTGCACTGGCCCATACCTGGATGACATGCTTCCAATTCGACACCTGGTGGCAGTGGCCGCAGCGATACGGCGACGGGTCGCGTCGATCGCCATCGGCCATGGTCAGGAGGCCGGGACTACCTGGACTATGGCTATGGAATCTCGTCTGCGGGTGCGGCATCTGCACGGCCACTGGAGCCAGCGCCTGTGCCTGATGCTGTTGCTGTTGGTGTTGCTGCTGCTGCTGCTGCTGCTGCTGGACCATCGCAGCCAGGTAGGAAGAAGACGCTGGCGGCGGCGGCGTCGAAGATATAGAGGAAGAGGAGGAGGCAGATGCAGAGCCCGCAGCCGATGAGATGGAGGTCACCGAGGATGCTGACGACGAGGCAGATGCAGACGACGAAGACGACGACGACGACAACAACGCGGACGAAGATGACAGGGGAAAGGAGCTGGGATGGCTGGGATTATTGGCTGCTGGCGTGTTAGTGGCTATGGAGGAGTGGTGGGCATGAGTTAGACCCGCTGCCAGGTGATGTGGTGGAGTGCAGGCATGTCGCTGGCTGAGATTGTGGGATGAGGAGGAGGATGATGGGGATGAGCCCGCACCCAGTGGATGAGCCAGGGACTTGGAAAGAGCTGGTGATGGTGTGGCAGTAGAAATAGGAGTAGGAGTGGTAGTTACTGGCAGAGGCGTTGATGCATTGGGTGTTGTGGTATTGTTGGTGTTGTTGTTGTTGGTGGTGGTGGATGAGGCGACGAAGACGACTTCCTGCCGGAGGAGTCCATTTCCCACAACCGAGTTACTACTGTTAGCGTTAGAGTGATGATGATTTCCATTTCTGGCGCTGCGCGGTGAGGTGAGCAGATCCTGCAGCGATCTGGCGGTGTCTTTGGTGGTGCTAGTGGTGGCTTTGGTACTCGTATTTGTGGTGGTGTTCGGCGACGTCAGACTGTCGGCACTTGCCTCGTTTTGACTCGCTTTCTGCTCACCATGCTCTAAAATGGAGGCGGCACTGGCTTTCGTCGTATTGGCTTGTGGCTTCCCGCCCGCCAACGCCAGAGCGAGCCCGCTCAGAGCGCTATCGTTGGGCGTCGGTGTGAGATGTTGGGCCTCCTGGATGGCCCGCTGCAGCAGTCCCGCCGGTATGGCCGGACTGGATCCTGGCGAGCCCGAGCCCGGAGAGCCCTGTGACTGCGACTGCGACAGGCACATGGCGGCGAAGACCTTGTTCATGTAGAACTGCGGATTACTGCCCACGGACACCTGCAGCGGCGAGGTGCTGCTGGCCGCGGAGCTGGACTTGGGATAGCTGGCGTCCTGATAGTGGATCTTCACATGCGCCAGCACAGCATCCCGGTTTTGGTGGCTGTCGAGAGGCGCAAACAATCAATTAAATACTTTTCTATACAAGAATATAATTTTATACTCACCCAAAGTTGCACTTGCGGCACCGGTAGACGGTCCTCTTCTCGTTGCCCTCCTGATGCACCTCGGTGATGAGATCGTCGCTGGGCTTGCCCTGCATCCCCGATCCCTGGTTCTGCCGCTTCACCGGCGATATGGTCACCGAGGGCGTGATCATCGTGGACTGGTGCTGGTGCTCCTTCTGCTGCTGCTGCTGGTGCTGCTGCTGGGCCATCGCCGCATTCATCATGGTGGCCAGCAATGGGATGCGTATGAGATTATCCGCCAGATGGGCATCGTCCAAGGCACTCGGCTTGCTAGGCAGCACTGGCTCCAAGGTGATGTCCTGACCGGTGACATTGCCCACCTTGGTGTAGTCCTTGAGGAAGGCCAGCGAGGCCACCTGATTGGGTGTCATTTCGCCGGACTTCATCAGCTTGGGGTCGCCATCCTCCTCGGTGACCTTCATCAGGGTAATGTACTTGTTGTACTTGGTGTAGTTGCGGCGACCCGTCTCATCGTTCATCAGCACCTTGGCGGTCTTGTGCGAGGGATCACGGATGGTCTTCAAGCGGATGTGCTTGGTGATGTCCCAGCGCCAGTTGGAGCGGTACGAGCATAGGGAGCACTCAAAGGGCTTCTTGTTCAGATGCCCCACGATGTGGACATGGAAGCGGGAGGCCGTGGAGGCCCAGAAGCTGCAGTGCGGGCACTTGTAGACCTTCTTCAGGGACGAGTTGGCGGCCTCCTCCTCGGGCGTCATCTTTTTGGTTACCTGCAGTGCGTGAGAGAGTCAAATTTCATTTTGACGTGGCATATGCTCGTGCTGGGGTCGAGGGGGGTGGGTTTTTAAAGAAACGAAACTAATTCAGGGAGATCAATATGTCCCTATCCTTTATTTAAGGAATACGAAACTCAAGAAATAACTAAGAAAACATCTCAAATCAAAGGATCTTTAAGTGGCTTTAGTGCTTAGTGGGGTTCGGACTTACCTCACCGTAGCCGGGGGCCGTTTCCACACCATAGTAGCTGTTCTCCTCGTTGCTGGTTCCCTGACTCCCAGCCGGGGACTTGACCAGGCTCTTGCTGCTGCCCTCCTGCTGCACTGCAGCGGCACAAGCGGCGGCAGCTATCTCCTTGGCCGCCTTGTTCCAGATGCACACTCGCTGCTGCTGGACGGCGGCCTGGTGCTGCAGGCTCTGCGAGTCCGGTCGACGCTCGCCGCCGCTCTCGCCGGAATTCGAGTCGTACATCTCGTTGGCGCAACGGATGGCCTCAACGCACTGCGTCAGATGGTGGAGCAGATCCGTGGAGGACTTGCAGCGGTGTCGACAGTGCTGGCAACGCGTTGAGCCCGTCACGCTGAGATTCAGGGCAGAGTGGGACTGATGGTCATCGTCGTCCTCATCGATCTCCAGCCGATCGTCGGCATCGTCTTCATGGAGCCCGGCATCGTCGTCGTCAATGATCACGGCGGAGGCGTGACAGGTTTTGCCATGGATGATCGACTCCGAGAGGCACTTGGCCACGTGACCGCACTGGCAAACCAGATTCTCCTGGTGTGCCCCCGTCTTCAGCTTGTCCATGAAGCTGGACTTCCTGGTCAGCTGGCTGCGCGAGGAGTTGTGCGAGGCCACCGTCGTTGCTGGCGATAATTGAGGGACATCCGACTTGTCCAGCATCTCCGAGATTTGCTTCTCATTAAAGAACATGGAGGCGATTTCGGTGAGGGAGCTGCGCGAGGCATTCGTCTCCTTGGACAGATTCAAAACGCTGAGGGAAGGAAAAACATTTAATAATCGAAACATCCTAAAAGCTCCTCAAGTTAACACTTACTCCTTGGGTCCCTTGCTGATCGGTATGAGATTGGGCATTGGTCGCTGGGCCCGCGGCGTGGTGGTGCCCACGCTGGAGGTGTCCGAGGAGCAGCCGCCCTTCTGCGACAGATCCGTGGGCTCCTCCTCATCGTCGTACTTGCTGCGCTTTCCATAGTGCTGGTGATGGTGATGGTGCAGCGCCTGCTCTTCGCCGCCGCTCATCGCCTCGTCCACATCCTCCACGCCGTCCAGATCGTCGTCCACATTATTGTTGTTGTACTGATCCTCCAGTTCGGCGGAATCGCTTAGGAAGTCGTCGCACATCTCGCTCGCTCCGACCTTGTTCTGGCGCCGTGGCCAAATGGAGCCGGCATTGCCCACAGGCGGCACATGGTGGTTCATCTCGTGCACCGTCAGCGACTGCTTGATGTCGGCGGTAAAGTCACAGGCGGCACACTTGAAGGCACCGGCACCGCCATGGTTCTTCATGTGCCGGTCCAGGTTCCACTTGTAGGGCGTGCGGAAATCGCAGGTGACGCACTTGATCATGGGCATCGAGTGGTACTTGACGTGCTTGCTGAACCGCGCCTTGATGTGGGTCACATAGCTGCACTTGTCGCAGCGGAAGAACTTGGTCTTGCCGTGCTCGGCCAGCTCGTGGGCCCGCAGCTGGGTGCGGTAGAGGGTGGTGAACTCGCAGGCGCTGCACTTGAGCAGACGGTTCTGTGGCTCCTCCCCATTGGACGGGGGCGTGGCAGAGCCGCTGGTGGGCGAGGGCGTGGGCGGTTCGGCGGGCGACTGGCGTTCGTAGTCGCGCAAGACCTGCACCTGTCGCTCAAACGCACTGGTGGCCACCAGCTCCAGCTCCCGCTGTTGCTGTTCGCGCTGCTGCTCCTCCTGCTGGCGCTGCTTGAAGGCCTGTATGTCCCGCTGCAGCTTCTCCTCCTGCAGCAGCAGCTCCCGCTTCACCTGCTCCAGCGTGGGCACATCGGGCACCGTCACCGACAGCGACTGGCCACCCATCACGCCCACGCTCTCCTCGAGTCGCCGCTTGCGGGCCTCCCGGGTCATGCCGCGCTTGCCCCGCGCTTGGCCATGGCCGCTGGGTATGCCGTCTGTGCAGCCGTGCACCATTTTCATGTGCCGCACCAGCTTCTGGAAGTGGCGCGAAGCGTACAGGCAGAGCTTGCACTTGTTGATCACGATCTTCTCCCCGTGCACGTCGCGCAGGTGCGTCAGGTGGTAGCGCGGGTTCTGGGTGAAGTAGGCGCAGTGGTTGCAGCTGTAGTTCCGCTTGATCTTGCACTGCGGCAGGCCCTCCTCCTTGGCGTCCAGGCTGAGCACCGCCTGCTGCTGTTGTTGCTGTTGCTGCTGCTGCTGCTGCACACTATTCACTACAGCTGCTGCGGCGGCCTGTTGCTGCTGTTGCAGAAGCTGCTGCAGCCGGAAACGCTCCACTTGCCGCTCCAAGAGCGACGAGCTCACTTGGGAGGCGGCTGTGTTGCTGTTGCCGCTGTTGCTGCTGCCGATGAGGCTGGCGATGTGGCTACTCATGCTGCCGGCGGCGGAATTGTGGTGATTCTGTCCCTGTTCGGTGTACAGCTGATTGCCGCTGACCACGCTGCGCACGATGAGCGTATCCCCCGAGCGCTGTACCATGGACGGCAGGTCCATGTCGCTGTGCCTGCTGCTGGGTCCTGGTTCAGGACGATGTCCTAGTTAACTGTAAGGAGAAGAAAGGGATTTCCTGTTAGCTTTGGTTGTCTTGACTTAAATAATGAAAGCAAAACCAGGAGACAATTAGGGTTGCTAAATCGAGAATGCAAAACCAATTTAATTACATTTTGGTCACAATTCTGTGGCAAATATTTGGAGTTTGGAATTGCATCACAGTCAACATTGTTGAATAATTTATGAGAGTAATTAGGGTTGGTTTTCCTTTAAGCCAATAGGATGTTTGCATTTATTGGGAAACTTGTCTGTGGTGATTTATAGGTAATTTTCTATATAATACTTAAAGAAAGAGAAAATTTATTTATAATAAGCCTTGAAAAAGAAGATTTTCTATAAAAATATTTAGTCCTTATTTCTTTAAAAGAGCAAACTTAATTTTGGAATAAAAACGAGTCATAATTTTTACTGTTTTGTTGTAAAAAGAATAAATATTAAACAAAAATGTTTGTATACAAAAAATATTTGCTAAAAAATTATATTTTTAAACCTTTTCATGGTATCTCGTTCTTTTCTTTTTAAAGAGTATCAAAAGAGAGGGAGTGCCAGCGACTTCCGTAGGAAATTAAATCCCAAATGCGATACAAAGGCTGCCGTAAATGCAGATTTCAACACTTGGCCAACTCATTACACATACATTAACGCACAAGGCAAACACATGAATAGCAAGCGGGTATTTATGTGTGTGTGTGTCTCATAAATATTTCCACATTTTCCCCCGGATACCCACCCCCGCACTCCCTCCCCAGCGATTATCAACAAAAGTTGTTTCGGTTTTGCCAACTTCCCTTGCAGGATATTAAAATGAAATGTTTTCTCTTATTTTTTTTTCTGTCCGCCAAAAATGCGACAAAAGTAGCGTAAAATCAACAGGGAAGTCGGCCAGTCAGCCGCGGGAAATTGGGCAAGGGATAATGGAAAATCATTCGAGAGTCCTGGGAGAGCTGAGAGCTCCTCGCTGAACAAATTCCGAAGGTAAATGTATTGTAAAGGGTGTTTTTTTTAGAGGTATAGAACTTTAAATTGCAATAAAACAACGATGG
>JAEIHY010002497.1:0-28455 GCA_018904565.1 Drosophila tsacasi
GGTTCAAGAGTTATGATTATTGCAACCCCAAAGTATCTAAACTGCCACTGTGCGCCGTCTTTTTGGGCTTCTCAGCGGCAACACGTTCCTGACACAATTCAGTTAGCCGCCGCCTGCCAACCGTTGTGCACACACACGCTCTCTCCCTCCGCGCTCAGTTCAGTTCGCGTGCGCCACACACAGATACCAAGATCCAAAGATACACATATCTGTGAGATACTCAGCCTCCCAAAACGATATTAGATACCAAGATAGAGATACACAAGTGTTTAAATAGTGAAAATGCAGCTATTTTCCTGAGTGCCAAGTGTGTTGTTGACAATACCAAAAAAAAGAAGAAAAACCAAATAAATTGAAGGAAAAAATCCTAAGCGAAAAGGAACTCGAGAAAACCGCTGCCAAAATGCTGGTCGGTTCGCATCCGTATCTGTGCAATGGCGCCCCCGCTGCCCCCGTGGCCGCCGCCACGGCACAGACCACAACAACGACGACGGGCAGCAAAAGTGCCGCCGGCTCAGCAACGGATTTCTCCATAGCGGCCATAATGGCCCGCGAAGATGCCTCCAGCAGGGAGTCCTCCATTCGCAGTGCAAGTAAGTAGTAGATACAATTTGTGGAAATTATTATTAAATAGGGAGACTGTGGGATAAACAAGCTAGGGTTTGTGGAAAATTATATTTTAGGGAAGCCTTCTTATAAATTATTTGAAAAGAGGATTTTTAAAGGGTTTCAGCCCTAGAAACCTACAGAAAATTGAGTTCTATCTTTGCTAAACAAATATTTATAAATGTAAACATTTATATGTAATTATGAAAGGTACTTTAATTAACCTTCCAAAAAGTTTAAAACTTGATTGTTTACTATCTAAATTTCAAAAATTTGTAGTTATCGTGTCAAAATTTAAATGGAATGCAAGTTTTATGTGTTTTCTGTTCAGTTTAATAACTTATTTGGCTGCAATTAGGAAAATAAAAATTATTTAAATATAAATACAATTCAAAAAAGTATATTTAGCAAATACTTATCAATATAAAATGCCGAATTTTCTGTTTCAGAATAAATGTTGTATATAAATCTAAGAATGTGCTTTTAAGAAGCAATGCCTTCTTTCTAAGTGTACATTTTATGTCTTAAAACCAATGAATGGTAAGAGACTTCTCTTATACAAACTATCTCGTCTTTATACAATAATTTTTCCAAGAAAAACAAATTAGAAATGGTCTCAAATACCTTTCAAGCTATCAAAAGGCAATAAGATTTAAATGTAAGTCATTGCTGCTTCATTTAATATTTAATTTTGCATTAAACTTGCATAGTTTAGACTAAAATTTTCATAAATTATTAATAAAAACCCTTTTCGTGAATGTCCCAGCCTTTAAATATAGAAAACCCACATTCTCAATCCGCATTTAAGCTCGCTGAATGACAATTGCTAATTGATTGCACAACAAGACTATTAAATAAATAAATATTGTCGCTTTGGGTGCGCAGAAATCGATTTAATTGCCATTGACAATTAGCGGGCCAGGCGTCGGTCAGACATAACTTGTTTCTACCACGAAGTAAATACAGCAAAAAAAAAGCGTCGACACTTGCAACAATTTGCCAGCAGCCGACGGCATCCGCAATTAAGCCAAGCCAAGCCAAAGATCGCAGCCGATAAATATATATACACAAAGATACAAGCCTGTATCTGAGACTCACTTGGGCTCATTTATGGCCGATAATATGCAAATTGTGCACAGCATCTAATCGCATGGAATTCACATTTCCGTCGGTGGGACAGGCGACTACTCCAAACAAAAGCAGCTAATTATGTTAATTAATTTTCAACAATGTGGTGCTTCATTTTATTAATTTTACGAGGCGCAGAAAATTAGCGACGGCCGCTATCAAAACAGAGTCAGGGGAAGAAACAACAACTAAAATCGTTAAAGATCTTTTATAAAAAAAAAATGCAGCTTATTAAATGTATTATTTATTTTGTATATCTTTCGGGTGTCTGTATTTATATATTTATTTTTTTGTTTACTTTCGTGATTTTTTGCTCGTTTTCCGTTTTCCGTTTGCTTAGCTTGCATTTAAACACCTACCTTCGTCTGGGCTCAGCGCAAAATCGGACTTATTGGTTCAGCTAATCAGTTGGTCTTTCAGTTTGCTCGAAAAAGAGAAGAGGGCTTGAGATTTCGCCTAGGGCTAAGTCAGACAAAAAAATTATTCATCAAGCTTACACCTTGAAAGGCAGTGTACATTATCTCTCTGTCCAAGCGTTTATGCAATGCGAAAACCCCTAAAAAGAGCAATCGCAGCTAGAGTTTCGGTTTGTTTAATTGCCAATTTGTGTTCAGTTTGCCAATTAAGCGCGAGCGGCCGTCTCATTGTCTCATTGTAACGCGAAGCGAAGCGGAAACTTCAAGAATATGAGACGACTCCACGCTGTCTGCCGCGAAGGGAGCTCAACCACAGTGCAATGTTGTCACCAGCGGCCTCAGTTTTTGACCAAATTAAAGAGAAATTAATGGCTTAAAAAATTCAAGAAAATGTTGTAGAGTTTGTGGAGAGCAAGCAAAGAGGACAAAGTGAAATACAAGAGCAGAGTGTAGACTTAAAGGGTTTTAAATGTGGTTTTGAAATGTTGAAAAGGCAAACTAAAGTGTCAATTGTATATTTAATCCATGATATAGTCTGAATTGAATAGAAATGTATTTTTCTTATATTTAATATGTTTTTTCTTTGCCTTAAATTGTTCTATAAGTCTTAAATACTTATTATTCACGATTTAACTCAGTTTTCGTTCCTTTTTCAAAGCTCTCTTAATAACAGTTTTCTGTTTTTTTTATGCTAGCTACTTTTTCTCTTCAATACTAAACCCCTACAATTCCCAATTTAATTTTCAATTTTCGCTTTGCTTTCTTTGTCATTTAAGGTCCCATTTCGGTGGAGGATGAGGTCGATGTGGATGTGGTTGACTGCAGTGATGCTGAAGAGCCGCCAGCCAAGGCTCGCCGCTTGAACCATCATCAGCATCACCATCACAGTCACAGTCACAATCACCACAATAACAACAACAATCACAGCAACAACAACAACAACAATGTGACACACAAGAGTCGCAACAGCGCCGGCGCCGTGACTTTGACAGCAGCTGCTGTACCCTCGGAATCCCAACTAAACACCAGCTCCACCAGCAGCCAAGGACGCTGCTCCACACCCCCACAATCCCCTGGGACAGAGGACAGTGAGGAGCGTCTAACACCGGAACCAGTGCAAAAGGCACCCAAAATTGTTGGCTCCTGCAATTGCGATGAACTGAAGCCAGTGCAATGCCACCTGGAGACCAAAGAGCTGTGGGATCGCTTTCACGAGCTGGGCACCGAGATGATCATCACCAAAACGGGCAGGTAAGCGCATCCGAAAGAGATTTGAAATTGAAATTGAAATTATCTAAGCAACAAAGCAGCGAAGTAACCACCTATCCAACAACCATCAGTCAGTCAGTGCAAACAGCCATTAGTTTAAACGAATGGAAGAACGTGGGAGAGTTTGGTGGGGGAAATGTAAGCTAAAATTATGTTTTTAGCCAGTCTTAAAATATATAAATAATATAAAGCCTGATTGAACTTCAAAGTTAAATAGAAAAATCTTAAAATAAATATATTTTTCAGCATTTTGAATGCATTAAAGACATTTCCTTTCATCATCCATCTTGCTAAACACTTCCTTAGACTTCCCACAATATTATTTGCTCATCACTTTTCCTGCAAATTCCTTTATTTACGAAATGTCAACTGTCTGAGATTTTAAGACCATTAAAAATTTCCTTTTTACAAACGACATTCTTTGGCTACACCATAAATTGGCAACACCAAATGGTTTGCAATGTCAACAATAATTTCATGCCATCTCAAAGACCGCTTGTGGGGTCTTCTCCGAGTTTTTCGTATATACCTGCCTTTTCTGCCGCTGAATTTTCTGCACCAAAAATGTCGAAGAAATGTTGAGGAAAATCAGAGTTATGGGCGTTTCTGTTGTCAGCGGGTAGAATGGGAACAAGTTCAGTTCCCAATCACCACGGGTTGTCCACACCTTGCGCTTCCCTACATACACCTCTGACCACACACACGCATACCCATAGAGGTGTACAACGCACACCTTAATGATATTGTAAAAATCACACCTCAGAGTCGCAGACAGTTGGGCAGCATTCAGGGCGGTCCCCGTAACGAAATTCCTCGCCCTGTTTTTTGTTTAGTCCGGGGTTATGTCACCGGCTTTGGAGGGACATTAAACCACAGGACACACAAGCGAGATAGTTTCGTTCGTTTTTAAAGGTAGAAAGAGTTTTGCTTTTGTTTTCATTGTGTGCACTTGTCAAAGCAAAAGGGAAATGGGGGGAAAATATTCAGGAAATTATGGGAACAGCTAAAGAAAAACCTGCCCTCAGCTGGGGTTATAAATTTCAGATTTAACTAGCTGTGTGTGGCGGAAGACTAAAGGTGAATGAATGGGAAGAGGTAGGAGTATCTAAGGGATATCTTTGTATCTTTTTAAATCTTTCCTTAATCCTTTAATGAAATTTTTAATAAAAGGTATATGAATAAAGTCTTTAGGGAATTCTATAAACAATTTAAGGATTAATTATAAAGTATAGAAACTATTTAAGTAGCAAAGTTTACCTTATGTTTTCATTATCGAAACTTGTGAAAGCAAAAAGGAAAATAAATAATAAATCTAGGAAAAATTCTCTCACCTTGTTGGTTAATAAATTCCATGCTTAACTAGCTGTGTGTGGCAAACAACCTGAATTGAAAAAAGAGAAGAAAAATATCTAATAAAATGCCTTTCTACCTTCCCTTTCAGACGCATGTTCCCCACTGTGCGCGTGAGTTTCTCCGGGCCGCTGCGTCAAATTCAGCCCGCCGATCGGTATGCCGTCCTCCTGGACATTATACCCATGGATTCGAAGCGGTATCGTTATGCTTACCATCGGTCCGCTTGGCTGGTGGCCGGCAAGGCCGATCCCGCCCCACCAGCCCGCCTCTACGCCCATCCCGACAGTCCCTTTAGCTGCGAGGCGCTGCGCAAACAAGTTATCTCCTTCGAGAAGGTGAAGCTGACTAATAACGAAATGGATAAGAATGGACAGGTGAGAACGCCAAGATACACGGTTATCTGAGATACACCCAGACGTACTGAGAGATGCTGAGGTAGCGATTAGCGGCGAGTGCTAAATGATTGATAATTTTGCGATACAAAGGCATAAATATGAAGAAAAGAAGTTGGGGAAGTAGCTGAAGGTTTAATTTTAAACAGAAAATAGGGGAAACAAATTTAAAATAAATCTAAAACTGATTTAAAAGTATATATTGAGCTCAAATCAATCATTTTCCTTACTCAACTTTAATCTAAAGATACCCAAAACTGCCACAGAAATACTACAATGATATCCTCTTTATTTTTTTCAACCTTTTTCCAGATCGTTTTGAACTCGATGCATCGCTATCAGCCCCGCATTCATTTGGTTCGCCTGAGCCATGGCCAGAGCATTCCCTCGAATCCCAAGGAGCTCCAGGATTTGGATCACAAGACGTATGTCTTTCCGGAGACCGTTTTTACCGCGGTCACCGCATATCAGAATCAGCTGATCACCAAGCTGAAGATCGACTCGAATCCGTTTGCCAAAGGTTTTCGTGACTCCTCGCGGCTAACGGACTTCGACAGGGATCCTATGGAGGCTCTGCTGTTGGAGCAGCAACTCCGTTCCCCTCTGCGATTGTTCCCCGACCCGCTGATGCAGCAGTTTGCCGCCCAGCAGGGTGATCCCGCCTCCATGGCCCTGTTCGAGAAGGCCCGCCAGCATCTGCAAATGTTCGGTGGCAACTCCCCCTACGCCCAGTTGATGATGCCTCAGATGTATCAAGCGGCAGCGGCAGCGGCGGGCCCTCCTCCGCCGCCTCCTGGCCTGGGCGCCTTTCACATGTTCCAGCAGCAGTGGCCGCAGCTTACGGCTGGGTTCCTGGCCAGCGCCAATCAGCAGGCAGCCGCCGCTCAAGCCGCCGCCCAAGCTCAGGCGCAGGCGCAAGCGGCCGCAGCGGCTGCAGCAATGGCCGCCAACAGGACACCCCCGCCCCCGCCCACCGCGTCCACGCCGTCGTCCACCTCGTCGGGATCACCGTCGCCGGATATGCGACCGCGTCAGTATCAAAGGTTCAGTCCCTATCAGCTCCCTGGGGGTCAGGGGCCGCCCTCCTCGGCTGCCGGTTCACCGCCGGCGGTGACGCCCTCGCGCAGCCCCGCCCACTAGGTTGCGGGCGCCCCCAGAAAGCCCTCAATTTCTTGCCAAGAGCAGTATTAAAAAATAAACTCAAGACACTGAGGCAAAAAGTGGTGCTAAAATCAAAACATGTTGTTTAATTTTTAAAAGAAATAAAAACGGTTTATAAATTTTTAAGACCCTAAAAGTTGTATATTATAAAAATTATTATAAAAAAGATATAGAAAAACTCTTTTATAAACAAAAAACCCAAATTCACTCAAAATTCCCAGATTGTCCTCCACTTTCTGCCTCAGTGTTTGCAGTAAATTAAAAGAAAGGTAAAAACTTCGTTTAAATGTTGTAAATTATTTGTTGTTTATAAAAAAAAACTAAAATCAAAGAAAAACTCTTCTCTATTTGTTGTAAAAATTTTGAATTATTTTTAAGCTGTACAGTTTTCTTCTCACATTTTCCCCCTTAGAGAATTCTTTGCTTAATTTAGTTTAATTTATTGTACAAATGTTGTTCGAAAACTCATCTCAGTGTAAAGTTAGAACAAAATTCACTCAAAAGCTACACGAAAATTAAGCAGGAAAAAAAAAAAAAATATATATATATATATATTAAAAAATACAAAAAAACTCAGCACGATTTGTAAACTATATATAGCTATATAGTGTAAACATTAACCGTTAGTTATGCTATTACATCTAATGATATATTCATAGTATTAACAATAAATTCATAGACGCTTCAGTTAGTTCTATTTATCCGGCGAAAGCGAGACGAATTATTTAGCATAAATTAAAGGAGAGCAAAACCATAATCTGTATTCAATGTGAAAAAGCTAAAACAAGTGAAAAACACGAAAAAAGAAGTCAAGAAAAATTATGAAACAACCGAACAAACAAAAAAAATATAAAAACAACAACACAAACAAAATAAAAATCAATCAAAAATGAATAAAAATATGTGAACCAAACAATTTATGAGAATTTATTATTGGGTTTTTCTAAAGATATTATTGCTCATAAAAAATAGGACTTGAAAGTCTTTGATTTATATTTAAAGTTATTTAACTTTAATGTGGGGATTTTCTTTTGATTTTCTTTATAGCTCCCATGTATTAATATAAAACATTTCGTGCCTTCTTTTATTTTAAACAATTTCCCCTTCATCTCAAGTTTCCTTTTGACTCAAATTACCCGCTACTTTTGTTCAATAAAAAATGGAAATGAAATACTCCCCATAAATTACGCATTATAAGGCCGCTTCACAGCTATGCAAAGTAGCCAGAAATCCTGTTTCAATTTCTCAGCCAACAATCCTTGACGCAACACACACATATCCTGTGCCACATAGGCGTAATTCCTTGGGTGCAAGTGTCGCCTTGCCGGCAGAACAAATTGAAAATCCTGAGAGAAAGAGCTAGGGGAGAATCAGAAACATTTACGCACGAAACAGATACGGATACAGCTATGGATTCAACTACAGATACAGCTACAGCTACATCTACTGCTTCAGATACAGTGTTTAACGAATGCATTTTCATGGTCACTCAGAGTGAAATTCATTTTCTCTCACCCTCTGAGCTATTCGGAAAATTCGATTGACACGCCAGCCGAGTTTTGGGAGTTTTAAGTGGAGTCTTGATGGATGATTGGGCCTGGTTTTTGGGTCTCAGTTTTCTGGTGTGGATAAGCGTATGAAAATTGGGATATTTCCATGCTTTATTCTATGTTTTCCCAGTTTTGATTGAGGGCCCGAACTAATCAGAAATGATTGGCCAAACATTTTTGATGACTACATACAGAGGGGGAATAGAAGGTTCCGGGCCCTAGCTCTTTGCCTAATTATAAAGAAATTAACTTCGGAGGATAAACATCTGGTAGGGGGAAATATATAACCACACACTTCCTCTAATTATTTGGTGAATTCATTGAAAAAGGTGCTATCGGCATTTGTCTATCTGGCACCTTTTACCAATTGCCAAAAAATGGTATCTGCTGCGGTTATGCATATCTCTGATGAACGATCTGTGCCTTTGAGTTAATTACAAACTAATCACAAAAACAAACACAAACATTAGGCTATCGCCAGGCGGTGATCTTTACAGGAGCCACCACTATACTCTACTGTATACATATGTCAAATGTCGGGGGTTAATTTATAGACCGCTGCCACAGATCCATGTAGTCCAAGTGTCAAAACAAACAGAGAGCCGCCCCGCCCTGGTAACAAACTCATCATTTGCCTTTTGGGATCTCTGGGGTCTTGCCTTGGCTCCCTTTGGCATAAATTTCCGTTTTGGCGTTTTTCCTCTTCGTTTTCGTTTTAATTTGAATGTAAATGATGCTGACGCAGCTGTGGATCTCTCTCGTATACTATAGATACATATATATAAATGGGGAAGTCGGCAGTCTGACGAGGAGCAGACTTGTTGTGGGCTAAGGTTAAATGTCGCCTGTCCAACAAACAGTGACAAAATATTTAAATTCTGGCTGCCGAAGGGGCGTTTGTAAATATTTGAGCCACTTAATTGGAGGGGCGTGGGTGGGTTGGCCCGGCACGGGAACGGAATTGATTTATGCCTGAGAAGGGAAATCGATTTGAAAATGAAACCAAAAAAATTCAACATAATTTTCAAGTGAATTATGGTTTAAAGTTCCCTAAATGAAACTAAATGGGGGTCTTCTGGTAATTATTTACGAGTAATTGAAGCTTTGAACTTAATGAAATGAATAATTAAAGAATGAAGTTTAAACAATTAAAGTTTATAATTAAATGTCATGAAATATAAACTCAAAAGTTTTAAATATATAAGAAAATATTTCAGCCATAGCTGCTGTGGCTTTCGGCTTTTGCATCTTCTAAAAATTCTGTTCTATAAAATACTTTCCTTATATATTTAAATGAATTTTAAAATCAAATTAAATTCCTTAGAACAATTTTTCAAGAAAAGATAGTTACGTAAATTTAACAAAATCTGTTCATTAAAATCCTTTCCTCAAGAAGTTTAAATTTACAAATAAATTTTTCCATTTAATCCAAGAAATTAAATTCTTCAGAATGACTTTCCAAAAAGCTTGCCACACGCTCGCTCCCGAGACGTTGCAAGTTGAACCGGCAATCAACGGGCCGCTCTGCCACGCCCCACTCATTAACCCAAACATGATCGGGCAAAATGTCTCTAACGGTAGATGGGCGGCCGAGTGGGCGGGGCACGTGCCCCTCAGTGCCGCGGCACGTGTGCCAGAGTGTGTGTACAGTGTGTGGTGTGTGCATTTATGGACGACAGCCGTGACATGGAGAGGTGCAACCAAATCCCTTGTCACCTTGGCTTGGCGCCACGGTGAAAATTTGTAGAAATTAACATTTTTTGTTTTCCACTGTTTTGTCATTAAATGAAATTGCATAAAAATCAATAGAGGAAATTATTACAGCGTGGATTCTACGGAGTGAACGGGTACGGTTGTAATATAAGGTATTTTAGTTAGGAAAAGTTATAGAATATATAAAATAAATCAATTGACTTTGCGAGAGATTTAAATTTTCCTAAAAAATATCGACAATAAAATCCCTCTCTATATCATATCGAAAATATCGTACCTATTGATATAAAGGATTATGAAATATTATTTCTGATAGTTAGAAATAATATAGAAACAAAATAACTTTATTTGTTTATATTTATTTGATTGAAAAGGTTCGTCAAACCATATCGAAAAAATCGATCTCAATAATATATCGAAAATATTGCAAAGATTGTATACAGAAATATAAATACATACCCCTCGATATTATTTTATTTTTTTTTTTAAATGTATATTGTAAACACAGAACCATATATTTTCCTAAGTACTTCGTACAGAATTTCGCCTGTACACAAAACAAGTGCGAAACAAAAAGTGCTGAGAGTAGCTGAGTGTCGCTGAGTGTCGCCGATTGTCTATGATGATGATGATGTGCAGGTTGGAACAGAACCCAAAGCACTTTGAACTCCATCCACTAATTCCAGCTACCTCAACCCGGTAATGACTTTATAAACACACACAACCCGATGGCCGAGAGGGTGAGAGACCCTACCAAACTGTCCAACTGTCAGGCTGCGCTGACTGAGTAACTTACTGGACTGGACACACAGCGAAATCAATTAGATGGATATATGGTATGTAGAAGCCGATGGAAGTTGGGAAAATCGTAGAACGAAACTCATATATCATTAACAATTTTCATGTCATATCTTCGAAGGGAATGCGAATGGGGGAACCTTTGTCTATCAGCTTGTCACTGTCCCAACGAATCAAACTTGTCAAAGTCATCAAATATTCAAATACATTTTACACATGCAACGAAAAACAAAATCCCAAACAAAGTTGGGGAAAATACAAATATGGATACAACATTTTCGGGGGTCAAATTGTTTGTAACGCCCCCACATAACAGTAATTGCCAAGGAAAATTGATTTTTATATTATAATTGGGGAGTTTTCCCTGCTGGATTTAAGCATTTTTGGGTCCCATTAAAATCCCGAGAAAGGCAAAACCAAAACTAAACCTCGGCTGTCCCCTCAATGAGAACTTAATGCCGCTCGAAATGAACATTTTTGCGGGCTAAAATCTCTCCTCTTTGGGGAATACATGTGTGCTGTGTGTGTTGTGTGCGCTGTGTGCTTCTGGGGTCTCTTTTTGTATTTTTGGCAATTGATTAAAAGGCTTAACATTTCAGACTCAATTGCCTCGTCCAGACTGGCCTTTGTCTTGCGGTCGGTCAGAGACCCAGAAACCCGGGCATTAGTTGCAAATTAGTGCGAAATGAGAAAATTCTGTTAAATCTTGCGAGCTTAATGTGTGACTTTATGGTTGGGTAGGGAAAACTAAACATGTGTGGGGTTGTGGCAGTTGCAGATGGAAGTGTATTTTCTATGAATTAAATTTGTATTTTAATTTAATTTTAAAGGGCAAAGGGAATATATAATGAATTTAATGTTAAATGACCGAACTTGTGACTTATAAGGAAATCATAAATATAACTATTCCTTTCTCCAAAAACTAGCTTAGTAGGATATAGTATATAGTTGCTTTATATATTATCTATATATCTATCACATTTTCCTGATAAATAATACAATCCTTTTTTAATATAAGAAATCTATGAATATTCCTTTAAAAGATACCCTAAATTTATAAATAACATCCATAAATAATTTTCAAGATTCCCTTGTTTTAATATCCACCGTTGGATCTTATAAAATATGAGTTAAAAACAACTCCCGTCGCAACTTTATGCAAAATGCCAACACAATAAATTTGACAAACAATTTGTATGTATTTATATACATATATATGTATAGTGTGTATAAATAGTTTTTTACCTGTGCATTGGCAAGTTGAAATTTATTGATTTCAATGATATACGCTGACATTTTGATGAAACGTTGCCATTGAGTGCAGATAAGCATAAGATATGAGTTGTATGTGAACGTTATGCGATACCTTCAAAGCAACGAAACGAATCGAAACGAAATGAATTTGTAAAATCAGAAAACGTGTTCTGGCCGTGTAGCATGCAAATGAAAAACACAACAGCAAATAAAAAATCAAATTAACTTCTGGCTGGATCTTACCCCCTCTCCCAATGACATAAAACTAAGCGAACAGAAATTCACTTCATTAGCAGCTCAGCGAAAGGTAAATATAAAATCCCAACAAGTTAAAGTTAAGGAGAAGTTGTAATAAAAAAATATGCGGGCTCGACACGAATCTTCATTTTAATTGTTTTCTCTTTCTTTTTTGATTAGTATAAATTATGCAAAAATCGTCAATAAAAAATAAACCGGCGAC
Organism: Drosophila tsacasi; assembly: GCA_018904565.1. Lineage (NCBI taxonomy): Eukaryota > Metazoa > Arthropoda > Insecta > Diptera > Drosophilidae > Drosophila > Drosophila tsacasi. Next base: position 12,101 of record JAEIHY010002497.1, read on the forward strand.
TTGAATGATTTATGTGTATGCAAAAAAAAAAAAACAGCTAAAGCAAAAGATTCAGTCGCATAAATATCTGTGTTAATAATGTCTTAATAATAATAATAATATCTTTAAGCTCGGGTAGAAGGGCAGGGCCAAAGATACTCTTTTAAAAAATGCAGTCTTGAACTTGGTCAGCTCTTTCTTGCCTTTTCACTCAAGGTTTTGGTCACGACTACGCCCCCAAGAGCGACAAGTGCCAAGTAAACAAGAAATTGAAGAAAAAGGTTGAGAAATTACACAGCTCTAGAGTACAACCCCTGGAAAATTACCCACATTTCCCATATAGTATATAGACGTATCCGCATCGTTAGCCGAATTTTCTGTCATTTGCCAATTTTACCCTCACTGGGAAAATGTCCAACCACCAACGACAAGGAATATATGTGAGTGCACTTATATATATAATTTTTTTGTGGGTGCCTGTGCCTGGTCCCATTGAAATTATTGACACCAAATGACATTTTGCAAGTATGTTGCACTTGTCTCATTATTACTGCCACATGTGTGTACGTGCCACACGACTCACGAGGCTTTGATGTTCCTCCGAGTTCGGCACTTGTCATTTTTATGGCCAAACATATTTCCCAATATGTGTATATATCGTATGTCCCCCGACGTGTGCGTGGGAACAGCAGAGCCGAGTCTTTTCTCTTATTCCGGGTGTCGATATGTAATTGCTAATTTTGTTATGTGATCTGCTTTTCGGGGAAAATGCACATGAAGGAAAATTGTGGGAAATTGTACTTTTGGGGTGGAAGGTGTGGATTCTGTAAGGGTTTCTAAAGATCTATGTGCAGATATTTTAAATAGCGAACTTAAATAAGTAAGTTTAGACAGAATCTTGGAAGTTTAATATTTTTTAAAGAAAATGTATAACAATTTGTAATGGCATAAAGAGAAGGATTTTAAAAGAAGGATTTTAAAGATTTAAATGTAATTCTTAATAGTATCCAAAGAAGGGTCTATAAACACAAACTCAAAATATACACAACCAAAACTGTTGATAAGGTTTTCATTATTTTTCAAAACTTCATTCAACTGTAATGGATATTTTTCTCAAGAACCTAAGGAAAAAAGATATATAATTTCAAGTGCAGGATATGGTTATATAGTTGGGCAGCTCGCCTAACCCATCTATAATATTTTCCCTGGCTGTTGCCAAGCAGTCTGCACGTTCCGAGACTTTGAAGTTCACAATTGCAACCGCACAGAAATGTGCCACATGTGGCTATGTTTACTCACTACTAAAATAATGAAAACATGTTGTAAAAAAGTATAAATTTACTATGTAAACAACAATGAAATTGTGTTTGCCTCCCACTGAATTATGAATGGAGAAGACACAAGGAGATACAACTACAACAGAAGGGGAAATCATTAAGTAGATGTTTATGTTTCTGGCCGCTTTCATGTGGTCGTCGTCACATTTTCTTCTTATATTTTTTTCTTCTGGGTTTTTGGGGTCTTTGATGGAGCGAAACTGTCGCCTGTGATGTGGCAGCAGGAAAATTGCTCATACGAACAGGAAAAGGCGCAATTATGGTCAAGTTATGGTTATGTCAAAGGCTGTATAAATATCAAATTGGGGGTGGTCGTGGTCTATATACCTACGATTACTATATACATATATATGTATATACCGCCATGTATTTCCGCTCCTGCAATTTCGCCATTAGACGCATAATCAAGTTGTTAACAATTTGTTAGAGAGCGCCGCCTGGGCTCCGCCTCGAAATCACGGATCCATGAATTGCGTGCCCACGCATAACGAGAAAGTCCAATATAAAATATGTATGTACAAATAATTTGCCATGCGTAATTTGTGCAAATAATATGCGTAATTGTCGTGATGAGAATGGGGGAGGGGCAGTGGGAGTAGGCTCCCTTCGGCACAACATCAAAGCTAATGACCACATGATGTACACTTTTTTCTTTTGCTTTAAATGAATCGAAACCGAAAATAAACAACCTGAAACGAAGCTAAATAGTGGCTGCCCTTTTTTTTATTGAGCACAAACAATAGTAAAATGAAATTTAAAGCTGCAGGCGACAAAGTAAACACCATAATAAAGGGAAGTATAATTTCAGGAGATGATCAGCGAATGCGGAATACTCTAAAAATAATGGTTTAGAATTTTTAGAAGAGAGAAAATAGTTTTTAAAGAAATTTTTAACTTAAATAGTGTCTTTTCCCCTGAAAATAAAATATATTCATGTTTACCGAATACGTATCTTTCATGATAAATCGAATTAACAAAAATAGATGAGTGAGTGATCTCTAATCTTGAAACAGAAATTTAATTCCAAATTTTAAAAGAGTGCTTTAAAATATATTTATAAATTCCTTTCTTTTACTTTTTCATGTTACATTAATTTTTAACTTTAAGAAAACAAAAACTGCAGTAATTCCCTTTCCTATCCATTCCCATACTCTTTCCTCATAAAACTTGGTGAAAAACCACATGAAAAGGCAGCAGCTCCTCATCATGATGAATGTCTGATGAAAGGGGAAGCTAAAACTAGAACGGAAGTACTTTGGCATAATGAAAACATTATCATAGAAGGCACAGCTCAATTTCCAACTAGTAAATAAGTAAGTAAATCAAGTAATTAGGATAACTGCGATTTTTGGTACCTACATATATGTGACCTGTGACCTTGCCTTGGCGCGTCAAGGCTACTAACCAAAACTCAGGACCATTAACTGCGTGTGGCACTTCATTATAGGCATTTAGAGCATAACAATATAGGCATTGATTGGGCCTAAATGACTTTATGGCCTAGAGTGTCCTTGGAGATGCAAACGAGTAATGGAAAAAGGCAAAGGCAATAACTTAACCTCGCTCACCTTGATTTTTAGTGTTTGACATTTGACACGCGCATTTACAAAAATTGATAATGGTATACGCGTGGTCCTTTAGCAAAAATCGAAGGATACATATATCCGCGGCGGGTGTCGTCGTCAGCGCTTGTAAAATTTTATTGATTCCACATTGTCTTCCGATATACTCATGGATATTGAGCCATTGTGTCGAGTCAGTGTTTTGTTTGGCGATTTTAGGGAGACTGTTTAAGTAGTCGTCGTCGTGCTGCTTCAGTTGAGGGACACGCGACAGGAGCTGGTGACAAGTTTTTGTCCTCAGCTGGGAAAGTTTCCAAGGATCTACAGGGATCTCAAGGACGCACTGCCGGACGTGTGCAGTTAAGCCTGGAGCTAGGAGCGACAGAGAGTCCTTGGAATACTCACAGCTAACTGTGGGAGATGTCAGGGACAAGCACATATACTTTGGGGGTATTTATGGAGGACTTTGCTGGGAAGGAATACGAATATTCAAGGTTATTTGTGTTTGAAAATAATGTGCATTTTTTATTTCTTAAACTTGATTTTGCTGAATAAAATAGTATATTATTGTTTTTAAAAGTAAAATCTGTCATATACAATTTTATTTTTTTCCCAATCACCTATTCATATATATTTTCCCAGAACCCCAACACAAATCTCTCTCCCCGCTTTATCCAGAAATCAAGTTACACGTGTTTCCATCATTCACACAACACATCATTCAATCAAAAGGATCACGAACAAGGTTAAATCCAATCAAGTGCTACCTGATATCAGTCTCGCAACGCCCTTAAACCAAAACCCTCTTGGATCAGGTCCACCAGTCCCCTCACCCAGTTCTTGATCGCACTTGTAAGATGCTGTGATTAATGGTCACAAGGCCCAGTTCTGTGGACAGCTCAGAAATACACACGCACACACACACCCATTAACACCGGGGTGTACGGCAAGCCCACCAAAAAAAAAATACACATAAGAGCCAGTAAATGGAAAATAGAAGAAACAACCTGGTGGCAGGAACTGGCTGGCTTCCACGAACCAGACACAATTGCCAGTCCACGTTATTAATTACATGCATTAATTTCTGGCACAGAAATCGAGAGACAAGTGATGCAACTGCACGGGGAGAAAATAACCCATATTCAAAAGTGTTTTAAAATATTTATTTTAGAATTACTATTTACTTATTAGAATAGAAAAGACTTTCAAAGCAATGTCCTTTTCAATCCTAAGATTCTGCAAGCCTACTTAAGGCTTAACTTAACTTATAAGAAAAGAAATAGAATTCAATATGTGCTTCCTAATCTATCTATAATATATATCTTTAAAATAAACCCTAAAAACGTCTAAAAATATCAGATAAATACAAACTAATTTTCAAAAACTTTTCTAAAAATGTATACGAATCCTTAAACTCCCATTTTCTCTCTGTGATTCAGTTCAGGCCCAAAGCCAAAAGCCAGACTCGAATGCAGGCGCCACTGTTGATGGATTTGTGGCTGGCTGCGTGGTCCGCTGATGAACAGCCGTCTAAATTATGGAACGCTTGTCACCCGCTGCGAGTGCCATGGGTGTGAGTGTGAATCCGAGTGTGAGTGTGTGTTCGATCGACCCCACAACAAGCCGCTCACCAAGCCATGTGAACGGAGGTTTTTGGCAAAAAATAATAAATAAAAGAAGAGGGGGCAGCACCTAGCACTCACCGAAGACAAGGTATCCTGGGCTCAATTAAGGACACTAGAAATATATACAACATTGCTAGGGTGGAAAGTAAAAGTAACTCAATAAAAATAGCCTTAAAAAATGTATTTTTTTAAGAAGAAAACTTAAGATTCAGTTTAATATGTAGTACAAAAGAGAAATAAAAAAGAACAATTCCAAGATTATCTTTAATAAAAAATATATTTTATATAGTTTCTATAGAATTAGTGTATACTTATTTAAAAAATCTACTTTTATAAGTGTAATATTTATACATAAATATTTTGTTCCCTGTTCTTATATATTTGTAATATTCCAAGCAATTTACGATTATACTCAGTTCATTTTAGTTCAAAAGATCTCGTAATGAGCCTTTAAAAATGTTCTCTGTCTTCAAAGGAAATCTACAAAAAGACATAATTTTGCAATTACTCATATTTTATTTCAAAAGTGACACAATCGTTAAACACTTAATTTCTGGCGAAAATTCGACTATGCCCAACCTAAAATCTCTACAACTATCTTCAGAGTAGTACGATTTGCACTCAAAAATAAAACCAAACCGACACACGTACTATATATCAAAAAGCCGCCATGTCGTTAATTTAATTTGTACAATTTTCAGGCAAATATTTTCCACACTACCGCGAAACTGCCAATAAAGCCCACGCAACTTTGTCGGCCAAGCGAACAACCAGTCTTGGTTGGTCGCCTAGAAAAGCGGCTACTACCACTAGTGCCAGTTATATCGCGATTCGCGAACATAATGCACTGTATATTTTGCCATCTCTTTCTGGGCAAGATACTTATATATTGGCAACGCGTTTTTCCAGTTTTTTCTTCTTTTTTTTTTGTATAACCATTTTTCGGGCAAATAATTTTCTCGTGCGCGCGCAATTTTTCATAATAATTTTTACCAGGTTTTTTGTCTCCTCTCCTCAACAGTTTTTCTGTTGTTGTTACATGTAGGTTTATATTTATTTTTTTGTATGTATTTAGGTTCTGTTTTTTGTACTTTGTGTCAAGTGAGACTCTCTTCCGTTGCGGAGAATTGCAGTCGTTGCAGTTTTGGCTGCACGCGGCGGTATATTTTCAACTATATACGCCTCGATTCATGGCCATTACTGATGATGATATAAGAGAGTGTGTGAAAATGTTTGACTCAATTCCTGGAATTACCTCAATACGAAACGGAAGCGCAGGCTTTTTTTTTTGTATACTTATTTTTTTTTTTGCCGCGTCAGTAAGTCTCGATCGACTTATATATAGATTATTTCGGAACCTTCAGGGTATTCAAGTATTGGTTGTCTGACCCAGAAATGCGTTGGAGATCAAATGCAAGACCCCGGATCAACTTTGACGCGTGCCTGACTTCGCGGAGGCATGACTGTGGGGAAAATGTGTCCATAAACGATTTCTATACCCTATGGCCGGCATTTGTGTCGCGTCATTGTTGCAACATCAGCGCAAACAAGCAAGAACACACTTCAAAAAGCCCAACAATGTCGAGTGCTAATAAAACCCACTGAGAGGGCCTGACTGACTGACAATCTCAACAGCGATCGTCGTGAGTTATTCGAGAAGGCTAATCCCGTGAGGGTACTGGGAGAAATTATATATATATAAATAAATATTTTTACTTATGTTTTTAATAAATCTAAATAATAAATATAAATGCATAGGATAATACTTTTTTTACCAGAAGACAAGTGCAACAGCTTCTTTATACAGTCTGTCAAGTTCATTTTAATCTGAAATAAGAATGTCAGAAAATATCGATTTATCGATACTGTATCGTTATATTTAATGAGATAGTCGAACTAGGAATCGATGTTTGAAGGTCCAATACACATATTTAAAAATAATAAATATTCAGCTTGATTTGGCGAGCCAATATAATCCAGAAAGAAGACAAATTAAATAAAAAAATTTTTTTTTTAATCTGTATCGATATTTTATGATCAATTTTCATTTTAATCTGAAGTAAGGATGGCAGAAAAATTTTCGATATATAAATACTATATGGATTTATCAATCGATATTTATCGATCCCATATAATAATATATAGAATGTCACAATACCATCCAAAAACAGTGAAAACTATGAAATTTGTTTCTTTAAACTTATATTTTAAAGTCAAGTTTCCTCATAGGTATTTCTTGCTCTTAAAAACCCTCTTTAATATTACTTTCTTTCAAGTGTAATCTCCAGTGTTAGACACTCGGGCGTATCCGTATATATCTGGCGAGTGTGTGGGGAGCTGAGCTGCTCAACAAACAAGCTATTTAACACCGCCAGAAATGCTGAGCCAGCGCCCGTGACTGGGCGAAATACGGGAATACATGGGCTACGGGATAGGATAGGATGGGACTGCGATTGGGATACCCGAGGGCAGGAGGCGGCGGCATTCATCGGGGAATATATGTACTGGTCACAAAAGTGTCGAAGATCGAAATCAGCAGCAGCAGCAGCAGCATCGGCGGAGAGTCGCGGAATTGATCGCGTCGATTAATTTGTCTTGCTCCTCTCAACCTTCCTCCAACACTCTTTTTTTCCACCTTTTTGGCCACGAGAGCATGAGTGTGCAACTCGGGCTGCATCTCAAATGGAATGCACTTAATCACGATTAGTTGTAATCGATAAGCGAGAGCCCCGACTAATAATGCACTCTCCACGCGGCTTAGAAGATATTCCCATATATTCCTATATACATGTATGTATTCCCATAGACATTTTACTTCGGGTGGTCTCTCGATCCATTTGCATATGAAAAAGTTCCAGCACTCAAATGGCTAACCAATGATTTCAACATTATATTGTCCGGCTTTGTATGCTTCAGCTGTATGATAAATGGCACAATTTATTTAAATCAAGCGACCCGTGGAGACCTCCGAAAAAAAACACCGTATTCGGTTAATAATTTGTTCATTTATCAACATTTGTTAGCAGCGATTATGAATGACGTGTGTGGTGGCTCCTCTCTCTCTCTTCAAATCGAAACGAATTTCAGTTCATTCATAAAACCTTGCTTCTTTTTTGTATAATTTTTTTGTCACAGCGGGTTGGCTTGTTAGGTTAAGGAAAAATATAAATATAGTCAAAAATAAGCTACCATTAAAGCGAGAGAATTTAAAAACCAAACACACATACACCTTCCTGCCACCGAATTACTTAAAAATATTACCTCAAAGCGAGGCCAGTTGACATTTTTCATAATTCCGTGTCACCTTTTACCCACAATCAAATCCAAAGGCTCAACACGCTAATTAAAGCCACCACGCCAAAAGGCTTAGAAATAATCGTAAAAAGAAAATGTAGTTTTGGTCCTTCAAAGCCATTTGAAAACTATTTTTATAACGTACTAATAACTGCATAACTTTCACTGCTCGTTTTTTTGCCACCCAGCAGTAGCTTTTCTTTCGTGTTTCCCTTCTGTTGGGTATATTTTTTGTTGTTCTTTTTGTTATTAATTAAATTACACGCCAGGCATTTTACAACATTTACAGCAAATTACAAATGCCCAGGCATGGGCACGCCGCGTAATGGGAGAGGGAAGGGGCGGTTGTAAAAAATATTATATCACCAGAATATAATGTATGAGAGGGTTCCAGGACTAGACAAACGAATAGTAGATACCTAGTAATATTTAATATATATTTATGAAATATAATAATGCATTAGGTAGTTAAAGAAAAATCGTATACGAATTGTGACATTTGCCTTCTTTCAAACTATTTAAAATCTAACAAATATCCCCTTCCTAGATTCTTAGTTCTTAAACCTAATTCTCCCTTTACAATTTCAGTGGCTATTCCTAAAATATACGAGACTTCCCCGGTTGGCAGTTACCGGTTACCGGTTACCAGTCCGTGGCTCCAAAAGGCATATCCATGAGTGTTAACACTCATAACAACTGCTAAAGCCCATTTTCGCATGTTGGCAGCTTATAAAAAACAAAAAAAAAAAAAAACCGAATGCAGCCATATAGCCACACATAGCACCCACTCCTACAATATATACACATATAAGCCATCCCTTTACCCTTCATCCTGCCGAAGGTGTGTGCAAGTTTCCAAAAGAGATTTTGTGGCCGCGATAAACACGCGCCCAGGCACAAAAGTGTAAATTAAGCCGCAGACGCTGTGGCGAAGAAGTGACACACAATAAACATTTCTTTTAAATAATTGTTGATAATTATTTGTATGAGAAAAATTTCGATTGATATTTAATAAGCTAAATTAATTAATAAAGTTAAGTTTCTGTCGATTCAAGTCACGAAAAGGAAGTAAAAAAATCCTGCCTATGAGAAACTGTTGGACCTTGAACTTTCAAAACTAAATTTTTCCAAAGAATGCTTGGTTTCTAGAGGGCTTAGGGCTTTACAAAATTAATCAAATTAATTGAAACTAGATTAATTTTAAGCTGTTATAAATATTTTATTTTACTACATAATTTGTTTAATGATAATCCCATTCAGTACCTAATTTTTCCCTGTGCACTCAGTCGTGTGTGGGCCCAAACTCCCAAAGAAACGAGCGGGAAAAGTAAGCGGAAAATGAAAAATTATGAGTTATGCCAGGCAAGGACATGGCCTGCTCAAGCTTCATTTACTAAGCCATGGAGTCACAGTCGGCGTCATAGTCATAGTCACAGACATACTCAGTAGTTACACTTGAATTTTATTTGTTTCTAACTTCAAATAGAAGCGGTTTTATACAGAAAAAATGTGTACACTTCTAACAAAGTGTAATCATAATTTAAAAATTGTACACTTCTAATTTTTACAGTCCAAATAAGATATTTACTTTTTAAATTATTATTTTTAAATGTGAAAAAGATTTATGTATAAAAAAGAACTATTAATAAATAGAAAGAAGAAATATTCCAATACTAAACATAATGAAAACTAGGAACAGGGATGAATTCTCCTTTATAATTTCTATAAAATAAGCTTTTAAATAAAACAATTTCCGCCCAGTGCAGGGGTAGACATAGACCCAAGGCCTATGAATATATCCTGAAATGGCCGGTTGGTCGGTTGCTTGGCTATGTTCTGGCTCCGGTTTCCCGGCAATTGTTGAGCTGGCCCAGTTAGCGTGTCGCTCATTAGCATGAACATTTGCTGGGGAATTTATGGTGTCCATGCCACATGCGAAATGTGGGTTAGCAATGCACATTTGCCGTGGCAATTTTATGCTCATCAGCGCGGCATTTCTCAGCATTCAACGCATTCGGCATTCGGCATTCAGCATTCGGCCGGATGACGGACTCATAAATTAATTAATTTTCGGTGTGGCTTTCAGCGCGTTATCACCGCCGCGAGATCGCCGCCACTCGCAATTGTCTGTGTTATATCTTCACGTGAGATATATATCCCACAGCCCCAAGGGCAGCTGCGATCAATAAAACGAATGGTTAAGACTCATTATCGGAGGGCAGTACAACAGATCCCTATGGTATAGCTATCCCCGAGGGGATAAAGAATAATCGGGGCGAAGTCCACGATATGCGAGTTCAGCTGGCAGCCGCAACTTGATTCTTATGCAAACAAGACCCGGAGGTTGTCCAACATCGTGTTAAAAAACTTGTTCGCAATTAAACGATGTCCTGCCGGCAGGCTGACTGAATGTCTGCCAAGGAATGCCCTTTTCTTCGGTTTTTGTTCCCCCGAAATGGGAGCACTGGAAGAAATTATACATATTTATGAAGGAGTGGGAATATTTTATGAAATTACGAGTTGGTAGGAAATATGTTTTTGATGTTGCCAGGATTCTCAGCATTTACTTTTTAAAGTAATTTTTGTTGTTTTTCTAATGCATATTTCCTGGGGATTTATAACCTATAAAAAATATACTTCTTTTCCTTTTAATAATTCCCTACAATCCACATATTTTAAAGATATTTTCCACATAATTTCCCCCAGTGCCTGCGCCACGCATGCGCGTTTTGGAACTTGTTTCACCTGGCATCCTATGCCTCTGCCCCTGTCTCACAAACATATCTTCTGGTTCTCTCCTCGACCAGACAAAGGTTGCACGTAAATGACCCAAGTTATCATAAATATGTCAAAAGTTGAAAATTAAATGTACAACATGCTGAGTCCCTCCCGAGTCCTACTCGTGCTCAATTCCATTCCCGGCCCCACCCCCGCATTCTTTATTGATATTTTTGCACTTGTTTACATTTTTTGATTTAAAGCCACTCACCGATGCTCGCGTCCGCAGGACCACACGTGGCGCCATCTTGTTTATGATAAGTGAAATCCTGTTTGCGAACAGTGATTCCACGGCATTGGTGTGAGTTTCGGGATGATTGAATGCGTGTCGCGGTTTATGAGTCATAAGACAGTAAAGATTCTAACCGGAAGGGGGTGTCAAGGGAAAAAATAGTGTTGAAACAAAACAAACAAATATTTTCTAATAGTAATTTTATAAGTGCATAAGTTTTAGGTATTTTTTTAATGAAATCAATATTTCTTTAAAATTAATTTTTAAACCCTCTTATTTTTAACATATTAAATCCCTTACCCAACTTCCTGCTTATATCGACTTTCCCCCAACACCGAAAACCTCAGCACACGCACTCCTAACCCTTCCAGTCCCTTGCATGCTCGTAGGGAATGTGCTCCTTGAGGTCCGTGCAGAAAATAACTTTGCGATAATATTAAATTGCTGTCAACAGGAAAATATGTTGGATGGATTTTTCAGCTACTACAGGCTGCAATTGATTTTCTGTCAGCGCGGCACAATGAAAATGGGCGGCCAAAGGGGGGAGGGCAAAACACTTTTCCAAGTGTTGATTTGTGTTATATGGTAGTTTCTTATCAACAATGCAGTCTATTAGGCATTACCCTGGATTGACTGACATGCAATTCGCAGGGCGGCCTGAGGAGGCAAACAAATAAACGGCCCCGACATCAAAGGTGCAAGTAATTCCAGGTCTTTTGTGTCGTAAAACATGAACACAACATAAAATAGAGAAATATTGTTCTGGGTGCCAGCCAGGGCGCCAAACTATTAACGGAATAGGAGTAAATTTGTTAATGCCTTTGTCTAAGCCATGTGCGTTGGCAGGTGGGAAAGGGTTAAGCGCAGAAGCAGCTGAACCCCCAAAAAAGGGGTTAAAATGTGTTTATTTGTTTATGGGTCCCCCCCTGTGGATGAAAGGGGTTTGGGTTTGGGTTTGTGCGCTATATATAGCCCCCGATATAGGGTATGTTCGTATGACTGCCGTTGACTAATGTCTCATTTGCATGCCAAAAGCAGTTAACAAGTCTTGCCTCGCCGCCAGTTGGCAGTAAGAAAGAAATTATGGCTTGTCTTGCTTTTAAAAACAACTTAGTGGATAATACACCCCTAGTGTTAAGCCAGGCGGAGTCCAGGGCATCGGCATCCGAGCTCATATTGTATACTATATGGCATTAAAGGGTGGAGAGGAGCGCGCACACAGCAACGACACATTCATTTCCTCCTCGGCGCGCCTCAAGTGTTGTCACCTGTCATAATAAGTGCGGAAGCAGCAAACGGCAAACAAAGAGACAGCCAGAAAGAAGGAAAAAGTGTATAAAATGTAATAAGAAAATTTACAAGGTGTTAAAAACGAAAATCAAAATACTCTTTTAAATAAGGAAGAGCTAAGAAATTAATGGGAATTGAATACATAATTTTGTAAGTTTCAAGAGCAAATAACATACTGTAATGTATGGTAAACATTTCGTTTTGCATTGGTCTTGTAGGCAGAAATTAATTATATTATAAATTCCATAGTTATTATGAACATGTGCATATAAACTGAATTTTTTAATTTATTATCAAGTATTATTAATCACCTGTCGCCACTCATTCAATCATTAATCACTTAAAATTTCACTCAAGCTTTAAAGGCACCCTGACACTTCAAGGTATTTATAAAACTAGAATAACTAGAACAGATTAGTAGTACATGGTTATTAAGAGATTAGATAAGCCTAATCTAGGAATTACATTAGCATAAAGCAAATTGGAAATAAGATTTAATAACAGGAATAACTTAGAACTTATTTATTTTAAGAATAATTAAAACGTTAAAGGTTACTTGAGAGGTTATTATAAATTGCATGAATTAAAATATAATCATTGACCTCATTGAAAATTCCCTGTTTAAATTATGACTTTTCCCTGTAAGAAAGTGCATCCAAAAATTAAATAAACCGACATTTACTTTCAATTTATAAGGTGGCCAACCGACATTGACGTTGCTGCCGCACTGCAACTTCTGCAACTTCTTTTGCCGCTTCTGCTGCTGTTGCAGTGGCCTTTGCCGTTGCTGCTGCCTGAAGTTTCCAATTCATTTTCATAATTGCAGCAAATGTAAATTGCAATATTTTTTCCCATTTTTCTCTCTCTTTCTCTGCATATGCGTGCTGCACTTGAATTTGTTGGACTGTCGCACTTGAACACTCGGTACACTCGTCCGATCCGAACCTGTTCCACGCGCAAGAGATGGATTGCTGTGTTTTTCTGATATTTCTTTTCTTTTCTGTTTTTCCTGCCTTTTTGTTGGGGCGCTGAAACGGAACCGCAAATTATTTTAATTTGCGTTAAATAATGCAACGAGGTGAGAAAAAATTAAGAGCATTTCTCAGACTCAAACTTTGGAGAGAGAGAGGGTGCGACTAAGGCAAAAATAAGCAAATAAGCAAAATGTAAGTTCCAGAAGATATAACTATTTTTTAAAGCATTAAGCTATTAATAACTATACAAGTTATAAGGTTTTACCTTTAAGTTAAATGTATAAACTCTTATAACATTAAGCATTTTATGTACTATTATATTGTTCATAAATCCTGGCACGGTTTTATTGTAGGCAAGTTATTTCTCCAGCGGGTTTTTGATGCTAAATATTAAATGCATAAAATTTATATTACACAATACTTTGACCCAGCTCATTAGCAACCCCTTTGAGCCTTTTCTGCAATTCCCGTTTCAGTTGCAGTGTATCCTGCCACAAAGTTAAAAGCGCCGACCTGTAATTTGCCAGCAATAAGGCGGCGGCGCAATAAACTCAATTTGTGCTGCTCGATAAAAGCCGAGTGCCATGTCAGGAGATGCATAAACAGCTTACCTCAAGAAACTAGGTAATGTTCGTGGAAAATCCTTAATATAAATTGCATTAAAAGCTCAAAGAATAAAATAATTTTATTGACAAATTATTCATTTATTTCATGAGATCCAAAAATGTAATGCTAAAAAATATATTAAAAAAATGTTCTTTCCAAGAAATGAGAGCCATATATTGTATATTTATTTTTCTACCAAGTTAAGTTACTATCTTTCCCTATAATCTTAACCCCACCTGTGGTTACTTGTACATCTGCATGCGAAGTAAGCCAAGTGTGGTCGTAACGTGTTCATTTTTGCTCTGGGGTGCTAAAAGCCGCACAATTCAAGCGCAAAAACTGCGCGGCCCAAGTCAGAGTTGGAACTCTGTTTAGCTTTTGACAAGCTGGAGCCACTCTTTGGGGGCCAAGGCGTTGCCCAAAGTCCCGGGCATTGTTATCTTTGCATATATATCTACCGATATATATTCGTGGGGATATGGGCTACCGATCGGCCACACAATTTATGCACGTTTCTTCGATCATAACTCTTAATTAGCAGCTCGGAAACCTTGTCAACTGTGTTGACTGACAAGTCTTTTAAGATTTCGGCAATCAACAAACAAAATCTACAAGCCAAAAATATTTTGTGCGTAGGCCAGAGACAAGTGAAAGGTGTGTCTCTCATAAAAACAAAAAAAAAATACAAAATAAAAAACGAATTATAGATACAGCTATGAGAATCGATGCTGGAAACTAGAAAGGGAAACTGAAACTGAAACACAAACTGAAGACTGGTAGTTGAGTAAGAAAAAATACTTCTTTTGCCCTTATTCTTCGTAAATTCTTGTAAAAATTAAATTTTTACCTTATTAGTTTTAGATATTTTATAAGAATATTTTTTTAAGAAGTCATTTTTATTTGTAAAAAGCCAACGAAATCAATATAACTTTAAATTCATCGTTGGTGTTGTATCAACCTTTCACCATCTAACTGTGTTATTAAAAATATCTTTGCATACTTTTAGGAATTGAAAAAATTGATTTAAAAAACTGAAAAATTACTATACTTTATTACTATTTTGAAGCTTAAAACTATTTTAAATTAATTTATATATAAAAATAGACTCAAATGTGCCAGAATTTAAAAAAATATACAGCATATATATAAAGACTTAAAAAAACCAAAATTTTCCCTTTAAAGTATTATTTCGAATTGATTTACATGTGTGATTTTATTGAATTGTTTTGCTTAAAGTTTACGACTATCTCCCCTTCTAAGCCCGATCTATAAAAACCTGATACTTTTAGCCCGAGGCTAACCCACACGCAGACACAATGGCAGCAAGCCACCCACATGGGCCACAATACCGAAAAGAGTCGGCTGACAAACGCTGATCGATTGGATACCGAAAACAAAATCATAAATCTATATATGAGCCATAAACTTGAGGCAATTATTTTATGATACTTTGCATGATAAAACCGAAAAGAGGAAACCATCGAAGTAAAGTCCATATGAAAGGACGACAAGTTGTTGTCCGTCTCTCCAATTCAATTGTTGCAATCGTTCGTTCAGTCATCAATCATAATTTTCAACGATCAACAGTTTTGTAGGCAAACGTTTTCATGTAAAGTCTTAAATATTTTCACACCTTATAAACAATGTGCAGTCACGATCTGTGGGAGTCGAGTCTAATGCGGCTATTGTCCGCCACAATTCAAGCCAAGCGACAGTTGGACATGATTCGAGTTGGATTTTTGTATTATTCTCCTACTTTTCTAGCGAATTATGACGTGCTTCGGTGGGGTTGATCGATCGTTGAATGCCTCGGTTATGAAATTCTCTTCTGTTATTCTTCTTTTTTTTTGTATTATTGTATTAGGGACCGTGAATCACGTCATAGATGAGTCAGAATGTTGGAGGATTTTTTTGTTGCTTGGTTGGTTGGATGCCTAGAAAGTCGCCTTTCACTTGGTCAGTATCCAGCGATTATTGGCTGACTTTGCCGACTGACTGACAGCTTCATTAATACCACTCAAAAGGTGAGTTATGCATGGCGATAGGACTAGAAGTCGAAGGTGACAAGTGTGTTTGCTTATGAATTTTGACAGGCAACGAGTTGTGAGCTCAGTATATCTTTCTTACACTGAGAAAATAATTAAGAAAATTGGTATACCCTTACAGGGTATTATAGTTTTAGTTAATAGCATACAACGCAATAAAAGAGTAATTTTCGACCACAATTTTTTTAATTGTTAAAATTGTTGTAAATATACAAAAAATATTGTAAACAAATGATTTTTAAAATAAAATGAAATTCAGTATTATTAGCCTTATTAAACCTAACACAGAAAAGTATTCCGAATTGAAATTAACTCATTTTTGTCTAAATTACGATCGATTTTCATGATCCAATTGTAAGCTCTAAGGGTATACAAACTTTGGTTACCTGAAGTTAGCTTTCTTTCTTGTTAATAAATAAATTTCAAAGGGTTTTCTTTGCTTAAATATTTTTCCTTTTTTACTATTTAAATATTTAAAAATTATAACAAAATGATCTTCTACCTATTCTTTCTGTGTAGCATGACTTCCCTCCTAGCTTGTCTTGTGTATTTAAACCCCTTCTCAATAGCTGCAAATACATTGTATTTTAGCATTTAAATTACACTTTGTCTTATGCTAATCGAGGCAGCCGT
>JAEIHY010002499.1:0-14973 GCA_018904565.1 Drosophila tsacasi
ACTATTTTTGTTAGGTTTTAAGTGTGTGCTCCTTGAATTGTTTATAATTTTGTCTAATCACTTTCGCATAAAGAATCGTAGCATTCCAACAAAAAATAACCCCTTTTGTTACTTTCGCTTGCTCCCCTCCCTCTCCGCGTTTTATTTAGACGTTTCACCAGTTCGCACAAGTATTAAACAAAAGTCCCCCGCCCCCGGTTCCCCTGTCCCTGCACCGAACCTTGTGAACAATTTGTACAGCAACTCAACTAAACAATGGAATATTAAGTGCAAAAACAATGCTTTAATGCAACAAAATCGTTTTAAAAATGTGGAAGATCTACGAGAAAGTATGAAGAACTATGAAATACTGTTTGTTTCCTTGTCTCTAAATTAATGAATATTACATAAAGTTGCATAAATTAATATATATATTTGTTTGTTTGTTGTCTCTCTGGTCGCAAGCGTGAAAGGGGAAATGTTCTATGATACGGCCCGATTATTTCAGCAACGACAACACCTAATAATAATCATGAACACAGCCGACACAATAAATGTTGAAATATATAATATATATATATGTATTTAAATCAACTAAATAGTTCATGTAATATGTATAAATTATAGAACATTTAAATGATGAATAAACTACACACCAAATCATGTTAATTAAATGTTATTAGTTATATCAATTGTGGGTTGGACTCTTGTAAATTCTTTTTCATTTGTGTCTAAGATGTTCATATTTGATTTATTTTATAAAATTAAACATAAATGCTTTACATTGAATCCGTATAAATCTGAAATTTAATGTCTACATTATCTTAACATTTTCTGGTGTATCAGCCAAGTCAGCAGTAAAAAGTTTAACAGATCTAAAAGCTTTTGCCTTATCATTGCCTTATATTGGGTTCTTTTGGCTTATCGAAAGCTTTTATTTACAGTGGCTAGAACTGGGTTTTTAATATCAAAAATATTTCCATTGCGCTTTGAAAGCCGAGTACCCTCTGTATTATTTCTGATCAATAAATCACTCTAATGGTGTCTCAATTTTATATTGAGATTAAAATATGGATTAGTATATGGTCGTCAAAAAATGTCTATGTAGATCCCTAGTGTTTCAGTGTTAATTCTATATTTTAACGCTTCGATATATACTTTTTTAAATTTATACCTTTTAATGGCCATTTTCGACCCTATAATATTTATATATATTCTTGATCACCATCGACAACCGTGTCTGGTAAAAAAACAATTTTTTTATTCTACAATTTTTAAAGGGATTACATTGTTAAAACTGTAAACAAAATTAATAAAAAATCATTTTAAAATAAATTAAAATTTAGTAGGCAGTTTATTAGTCAGAGCAGTTTTCCGAATTGAAAATTAATGTATTTTTAGCTTATTTATTATATTTTTAAACTTTAATTTGCCCAAAAATTGTCTTAAAAAATGTGTTTCAACATATTTGTATCAGAGATAGAGCCATTATATATTTTTTTTGAATTTCGGTTTTAGTTTTATGCAAAGCGGATGTGAATGTAAAACATTAACTGTAAAACTGTAAATGTAATATGAATAAGAAAATATTATTAAGTTTTTTGGATGTTTTTCGATTATAAAATTTCATAAATATTATTCAAAAAATTTCGATAAGACATTAGAGCCTTCAGACGATTTATACTGACCAAATTCCTTCTCCAAGTTGAATCTTCTGAAAGTTACATACTTTATAGGTTACTTCCTAAGAAGTAAACAGTAAGTAACTAACAATATAATATAAAAACGTTTATTACAACAAGGTTAATGTATACATTAGGACAAAATACAAATTAAAGCTCCTCGCATCTTCCAACAGCTGTGTCCCACTTATTTGAAGTATGTGGAGGTGGCTCCACAACGTGACCAACTGGCAAACTTGGAGTGATTCCATAGGAGGTGCTCCTGAAGAAGCCACCCAAGCTTTACCATCACCACCACCACTTAGGGAAGCTGGCCAGGCGACCGCGTTGCCTGGACAAGTTTCCCATTGACTTTGCAAATTTATGCAATTATGCCAAAGTTTTTAATGAGTTCTAAATGAAGTTAAAAATTCGGTTGACGCTGGCGGTTTGATGGTGTAATATACACCCGACAAACAAAACTTTCCTTTCCATCGTCAGCAGAAAAAAACAACGATGTTCTTTCAAAACTTTTGGCCGATTGCCGGACCTCTACTGTATTTTTTTGTGAGGGTTTAATTTCTGTAATCAAAGCGATGCTCCACTGGCTGCCTTTGCTTGAAAATTGCGAGCGGCTAAGCTTGCTGCACTTTAAGCAGCTTAAGCTGGAAAATTCGAAAGAAAAGGAATGCCAAGAGACAAAGCGAAAGGGAGAAGGCTATCTGGGACAATTGGCAGCCGCCCACTGCGCCAGGGATTCGCCGTCGTATCTGTATCTAGACTGCAGCACAGTGGGCTTATGACAAGGCTACTACTGATTCGCCATGTCAAAAGCTGCTCTCAGCTCTGAAGAAGAGGGTCGCGGTATTGGCCAGAAGGCGGAACGGCGGCGGGGCCCTGCAGTTCCCGGTGCGAGCTCATTTCGAGACGTTTGTCTGGCATCATTAGGAGGAGGCACAGCTCGCAAAAGTTCAGGGTCATGGTCAGTGCAAGGTCGGCCCACTTGGCAGACACTGGCCCCTCTGCAGTCGCATCCGCACATCCCACCTCCGCCTCGGTGGCTGCCTCGTTTCCGCTCGATTTATGCGGCAGGCACCACACAAACCACTTAGACAGCTGGCAGAGTCCCAAGATGTCGCCTTTTGCGGCCAGGATGCGGTTGCGGCCACAGAATCGGTGCGATTAATGAACTCGCGCCTAGGATTCGTTAATACGCGTTTTCAGAACCTTTGAATGCGGATTTTAATGAGCCCACAAGTACACTCTAAAGAATTTTCATTGTCTTTAGAAGTTTTTTCGCTAAAAATTCTCAAGTTTATATTTGGAATAAACAATTCATTATATCATTTGTAAAACTATTTTTAGAATAATACTAGTTTAAGCAGGAAGCTATATAGAATTCTATACATAATTGTACTGTAAAAATTAGCTTTGCTTTGTTTTTATATAATATTTATCATCCAGCATTATCCCTAAAAACCAGGTACCCTTAATTTATTCAAGTGTCTGACAGACTGAAGGATACCCAGGACATGAAGGCGGCAATCAGTTGGCAATGCCAAGGCCTCGGCTCATCCCCAGAGCCTGCTCTGTGTGCTCGACTCGATTATATGCGTGTGTAAATATGTGGAATTTATAAGCATCTCAAGCTTCCGCCTGGGTTTATAATTAATGTGCCCTTGTGGCGCCGAAAATGCGGCAACTAAATCATCTAATTAACTCATTAGCAGTGAGTGCCAGGCTCCGGTTCCATCTACGGTTTCCATTTCCTGTGGAGGAGTAGCGCCTCCGACATCGATGCTGGGAAATTGATGGGCTCCGGTCGCAGAGCGTGTCCAGGAGTTGCTATGGGGAATGAGAGAAAGGCTCTCCTTTCTCTGACCGGGTCACCTTCCGGCCGAGTGCCGACCGATTTAACACTTTGCCAAAGGTCCCGGACCCCCATGTGTCAAGCGTCTGTCACCTAGGTCGAGCCGGGTCCGGCCTGCTCGCTCGTGCGACTCATTCGATACAGTCCAGCTGACAGATTCAGGAGGAGCAGGAGGGGAGACTCCTCCTCCTTTGAAAACAGACAGTCGAACAGACAGTCCGTTCGAATCGAATCTGAAATAGTTCAGGGAAACTTCGACTGGCCGCCTGTCGGTTCCATAATTTGTGTGCCGGGGATTTGTGCAATGCTCGGATTTGGGACAGCTTAACTAAATAAATCACACAAAGGAGGGAAGCCAGGGAAAGCCCACAAACTTGTCTGGCCTGACCCGGGGCGATATTTTATAAAATGGGTCCCGCAGACGTCTTTTGCTGTTTGTTGTTGTGCATTAAATATTAAACAAATCGCCACCGCCGGCGTAAGGCTGCCGCCAATCGGTTTGATGGAGCTACCCGGCGGCCCGAACGCTGCAGGATATTTATCCTGCTGCTTAGTTAAGCCCGGATCGCAGATAATTCGATGCGTCACGGCCGGAGAGCAGCGCCGGAATCTGGTAAATTGGACCGGCGACTGGCTGGGACCAAGACCAAGACCGTGCCGAAGACCATTCTGCAGCATAAGCATAAAAAGAAATGGAGAGCACGTCCCCCCAACTGGTCAGCGGCTAAGTCAGTGCGTGTGGGGGAGCGTGTAGGCCTGACATTTAATGCCTCAATGGGCAAGTCCTTTGACTTTAGCACTGAGAGAAATGTACTGAAATATCTATTGAATTTAAGTTTTATTTGCTTTATTTTTATAATCAGGTATTTAGGCTTAAAATGCATTTAGTTCTTTTCTATAAGATATTAATTATTTATAAAATATGTAACCTTTTCCCTTAATTATTATTTATATTTTTCCAGTGCTTTCCGAGCGTCTTGGTTTTCGTTTCTTGGCTCCGAGTCAGATTTCCGTCTTCAGCTCTGTGCCTAATTGTAGTTTGATTTTCATGCGTATCGAATGGCGGGTCGGTTGAGTTGGGGAATGGGAAGGGAGGCCAAACTTCTGGGAAGAAACCAATCCGAACTATGCCAATTGTTGACGTTCCATGGCATTTAATAGCATTGCCCAGATTACCGGCGAACCCGGAACGTGCTCCAATATCAAAGCGGGCCGAGAGTTCGATATATTAACAGGCTGGTGCCCTGGCGGCACCAGTAGTACGACACCTACTAATTGCGACCCTTTTCCTTATCAGTCATCTCATTGAGGGGGAAAAAGGTCGCTTTATAAGCTGCCAAGGCAAAGGGATTTCCTCGGATGATTTTCCCTTTTTGGCCATTCTGCTGGGCTTTAAAGCCTCGCATTTAGTCAGCTAATTCATTGTCCGAGCTCGCTTTTCATTTGCTTTGTGTCAGCGGGCGTTTAATTCAATTACCGGCCTGATGAAAAAGTCAATGCAAACGATAGTAACGAGCTGGGTGCCAAAATTTGTAAAAATATATAAAAAATAAGGTACCAAATTGGATTCAGGTTCACTCCATGGCATGAATATTTATTCAGCAATTTTCCGTTTTAACTTGCTGAAAGAGAGAGAGCTGAAGGATTGTCACGTCAATCTCTCGCAG
This sequence comes from Drosophila tsacasi, assembly GCA_018904565.1. NCBI lineage: Eukaryota > Metazoa > Arthropoda > Insecta > Diptera > Drosophilidae > Drosophila > Drosophila tsacasi. The sequence continues at coordinate 5,178 of JAEIHY010002499.1, forward strand.
GATCCCGTATTTTTTTCTCGTTACAGGACATGCAATTTTTGGCTTTTGTCCTCGTCACACTCGTTTTGCCATTTGGCCTTTGTTTTGCCTATAATGTGCTTGTTTTTCGCCAGGACATGTGCGAGACTGTAACGGTTTCTGTTTGGGTGTTTTTGGGCACAGCCCCATGCGGCGTATACGTGATGTGTGTGCCGCCAAGTGCAGGCCAAATGCACTTTTCGGCACTCTCACTGGCAATTCGCAATTCGCAATTGAGTTTCCACCGACTCAATGACAGTTTGATTGTGTGTTACCAAATGGAAGTTGGGTTGGCTTTTTCCGGTAAATGTACGCACTTTGGTGCTCGCTTTGTTTGCACTTCACTTACTTCACACTTAGAGCGAGGCAGAGCGGAAAAAATGTATGAAAAGTGAACAATTTTGCAGGTAAATTTGAGAAAGTATCGTTTATATTTTAGAATATTAATCATTGTTTCCTTTTTGCAGTATTAGTATTACTTAAATAAATTAAATATAGCAAGATGGAAATTTACTTTAAACTATCAAGCTTTTTATCTAAAAACATGATACATAAAAGAATATTTATATTCACAACTACACATTTTCCAATTCTACTAAGCCAGACAGATTACCAATTAAATCTCTTAACCTCTAAAAAGTTGAGTTGGCGGCAATTGAACGGGGATTCTGGCCATAAAGTAGATTAAGTGCACGCTCAAAGACACGCAGTCGAGCTTGCCAAATTACCATAATTTGGATTGCCGAGTTACTTTGCACACTGCCAGGATGGAAACACAGCTTGAGAGGAGCGGAGGAGCTTCAGGGAGAAGGTTTCGGGGGCCGGAAGCGAACATCAAATTGCAAATTGCGCGTACTAACTTGCAACATAAACTCGTTTATGCGACAGCCTGTGAGAGGGGTCTGAGCTCTCTCACATGTGCGCCATTTTCATATACAACAATATTTTACGGGCACGCCCACAAGTACTCAGGACTTGGCTGACTCCGCTGACTTGGCCCTGTCCCAGTGTGCAGTCAGCTCTAGCTCTATATATAGATTGGCAAGAATGTATGCAAATTGCAGTTACATGTCGAAAATTTGCATTCGCCGCGCACCGTTATGAATAAATCACGTTCATAATGCATTTGATGCACAGGAGAAATCGATGCTGTCGAGGCATCTCGCGCTCATCCTCCATATCCCCAGTCACATCCCAAGCCGCTTCCGCATTCGCATCCGTGGATGCCGGAGTCGGAAACCAAGTTTTCCATTAAACATATTAAAAATGATCAGTGGGAAAGAAATGTTGGAGGTACGCGACTTCAAATTACTTCCGCGGCAACAGCGGAAACGGAAGTTGCCTGAGAGGAGTAGGAGAAGATTTGATGATTTTCCTTTTTCATTGCCTTTCCCTCCTGCTCACGCCAATGAAATTTCAATAGGTTAATATAAATTGCAAATTACATTAAACAGATTATGGAACACTCACTTGGATAGAAAGGCGCCGGTGGCAGCTTCTCCTGCTCGAGGCGCCTGGCTGTCTTTTCCTGGCGCTACCTCCGGTCGCCACCTCCAGAATTTCCTGCTTCGAGCAGCCTCCTTCGGCGATCCTTCGACACAAGTGCTGTTAATTATTTGTCACTTAAGAGCCCGACACATGCGGCAACAGCAATAACAACACTAACAGCAGCGCCGAGGCAACAAGAACAATAACGACGTGCTCGCATTAATAAAACATTAAATTCATTAAGTATGCACATAAATACATAAATGGAAACCGGGCTCAAATGAAAATGTTCACGTGGGAGAGTGGCTCCTTCGGCCCCTTCGTCCTGCTGCGGCCTCGTAAAAGCGGCCCGGCGGCTTTAATGGCCGGCTATTGGCATATTTATGAAGCCTCTGCCTTATTTATTGTTTTATATTTTCATTTTTTTTATTTTCGGTCTGAGTCCTGCAATGATCCCTTTTCTATTGTTTGGCGTGCTCCCTTTATTTCCTCTTTGTTTCGCCCAGCCAAGCAATAAAGACATTTTTTTGGGGGTTTGTATTTTTTACCGGGCCATATAAATGTCCGAGTTAGTCAAACATCCTGGCCTGGAACCCTTTTCCCATTTCCGTTTCGTGGGTCTGACAGTCAGCGACCTTCAAAGGCCGCTCGCGCTCTTTTCATGAAATATGTCGCCACTCAGGGCCTGGGGGTCCGGCAATGGTCATCTCGTACATTGGCATACAGTGGTAGAAAGGGAAGAGAAATTAGCAAGGAATTGACCTACAATTTTAAGGTAGATAATAAATTAAAGTAACAATACAATGTAAATGTCATTTCAATAATTATTTGTTGGGTATGGGTTGAATAAGAATAATAATATTATTTATATTTATATTATAGTATGTAATACTCCTTCAATTTGCAGAGAGGTACTACATATTAACATGAACTTCAAAGTAAGAGAAAACTCAAGTTTAGTAATGAAAATTATTTAGTAAACATATATATCTGGATAGGCTTAATTTATTAGTATAAATAAGTCGAAGAAAATAAATATCCAAGTAAGTTCAAATTAATTTTGACGGGAGGGACGCTTTCGCAGTCATTCCTAAGGTAACTTTTAATACAACTATAGGATTAATTTTGAAGTAACATTTGATTTTCAATTTGAAGATAAATGGTAGAGAAATTACTACAATTTGTATAATACAACATCTGATCAGTTACAATTATTCCAAGATTATATAGAACAATGTTCCCAGTATATCATGAATCTTTACCAGGTTTCTATCATTCATATGCCGTGTTAACTGCAAAATTGATTTGCTGCCCGGGCTAGGTCTGACCCTCCAAAAAAATCAAGAGGATGGCTTGGCCGCTTTGCTGGCATTTAAATTCTGTAGAAGAGCCACCTTGGGGTCTGCCTCCCCCTGTGAGCTGAGGACGTGCGTTAATGATGTCGGCGGCTGGGGCAGGCCGCATTTCCGGCAAAAGGACCTCCTTGGGGGAGCGGCAACGGAAGCGGCAGTAGAACTGGGATTGGGAGTGGGAGGGGGTGGGCCAGGATCTGATTTATTATTGGCATGCTGCTCGTTCCCACACTGCCGCAATTTCATTCCGACTCGTGGGCGTCAAGTGGCAGTGCTACTTTCCCTTTTTGGCCAGCCCGAAAAACCTTTTTTCGTTATTTATATTTTTGCTTTCGCTTTGTCTTTGCGCTTTATTTTGCCACTGCCACTGCTGGGGCCAGCTTTTGGCTAAGTTTATGTTTTGCTTTCGCATTTCGTTTTTTGCTTTTCGTTTGGAGCCCCCACAGCTCCCCACAGCCCCCTCCAGCTCCGACTCGACACTTGCCACTTGGAATTTGAACGCGTTGGTCCCTTGGCAGGCTCTCCCCGTTTATTGTGCTGCTGCTGCGCGCTTGTTTGCCGAAAAGCGGTTTATTTATTTATTTATGTTTCGACGGGAGCGAACCGAAAAAAGGGCACTGGAAAGTACTTTTATTTTCGTATTTGGCATTTCGCATCTCGCATTTACGCAGCTGGGCACCTAAACTTGACTCTTAACTCTTTAGGTGCCTGCTAAATTAAGATAAATATCTCCCGCTCAGCCTAATATATTTCGCTCGTGAAAATCGGAAACTTTTCGCCGGCACAAATAACTTTTATAATTATGACAATATATATATTTCTGACGCTTCCGCTAATGGAGGCCTCCTGGCGGACCCCTCTCAGGCACGTACTAGGTAGTTAAGCAATTAGTTCAATTGTCATTTTGGCACCAAGTGGAACCAAGAGATAGAGATGGGGATGGAGGGGGGCGACGTCTTCTCCTCCGTCCAAATGCTGCCAATTTCATTAACTTGTTCAGGGGCGTCAAAGTTTTGCGACGACCAAAACTTTCCCGTTCACGACATTATTGCTGAATTCTCTACCAAAAAAGCTGGCAACAAATATTGATAGCAATTTAATGCTGATTGGACAGGAGATGGGTAGCCGGAATTATTATTATTAAAAAATATGTAGCACGCTTTAAAGCCGATCTGTTTGCCCATTTTAAGCTCGTCCGCATTTTAATTGAATTTCGAATTTAGTCGCAAATGCGCAATTAATTGAAATGTCCCTTCAACAGCTAATCGTATTAGCCCGCAGCTCCAATGGAGCGCAGTGCAAATTATGTGAATGTAAATGTAAATGTGATTTAAATGCGAATGCGAAGGCTCGTACTCGTTTTATTTCGTCTTGACGGCACTTGGAGTGTCGGCTTTGGTTGCCACTTCATTGCCGCCGCACATAAATATTAATTAATGCCAAAGTTTTGCGACTAATTAACAAGGGATGCGATGATGCGGTCTGGTGTGGGGACTCCGAAAGGCTTGCCCAAGTATTTAAATCCCATTTGGCTGAGATTTATGAGTATGTAACATTTACTTATTGCCGGTCCCCCACTCTGCTGAAAATATTCCCTTAGACTTTTATAGATACAAACATCATAAGCGTTATTCGAATTCCTACATAAATTTACATAGCGGATGTGGAACAGAAACTAATTAAAAATCGGAATCTGTTTTGGCATTTTGTTAGCCCCAAAAACAACTGCCAGCTTGACCAACGCATCTATGCGCATAGGAGCCTCCAATACAGTTCAAATAGCACTTTATTACAATTATATTATTAACATCTACGTTTACAATGTTTGTCTTTGCGTTTTTGGGTGTATAAATTCACAAAAAAAATTAAGCTTAAGCTTAATAATATCTATGTTAGCTATATGTATGTATATAACACAATAATGGTTGAAAATTCCTTATTTTACATATATGGTACATTTGTTCATATATATAAAGCCTAGGGGGAGGGACACCCTGCTCTTATTCAAGAGAAGAAGGGGTTATAGCACACGAATACAAACTAAGGATCTGGGCGAGAATTCAATAGAAAGGCTAGAGCAAAGGCGTGAGAGGTCTACGGATGGGTTTTGCGGTTTTTTTTTGGTATTTTGATTCTTTGCAAGGCATTGCTTCAAATGGTTATTGTTTTAAAAAAATACAGTTACAAATGCTAACAGCTTAAAAAAGTATGTATTTCTAACCATATGTTTTATCCATCATTCCACTGTGTCGGAGTACTTATCCCCCTTGTGTCTCTTGCCCCTACCCCCCTCCCATATTTGGCGGCAACTGTTAATGTGGATTCGGTTGTTCCACATGTGGTAAGACATTGACGCCCACTTCTCGCGAGATGAAGTCCTCAATGTTGGCGAAGCTGGGACGGGATTTGGGATTGACCTGCCAGCACATAAGCATCAGGTCGTATATGAAGTCGGGGCAATCCGGTCGAGGGAATCTGAATACATATATATTTATTTATATATTAGTTTTTTTTATTATAATATATATCGAATGTGTCGATAAATGCGACAAATTGATATTCTTCGATAATATCTATATTTAAATTTGATCGTTTTCGATATTTAGAAATGATATATATTGTGATTGCTATTGCTGTTTTTCCGATATAATATCTAAAAATGTCGTACTTTTCCCATCGATATACAACCCTAAATCAATGCCTAGCATTAAGTTGGGACCTTGATTTTTTTATACCCTTGTAGGGTATTATAATTTTAGTCAGATGTTTTCCACGCAGTAAAGGAGACTTTTTCGATCCTATAAAATATATATATTCTGGATCAGCATAAACAGCCGTCCGTTCTTTTCAAGTGGTCAACTTGTATTAGATTATAATGATCCAATTGTAAGCTGCAAGGGTAAAACACTTCGGCGTGCCGAAGTTAGCTTCCATTCTTGTTGTAGTTTTAATTTCAGATCATTTCCTAAATTCCGAATATTTAAAAAGTCAACAAATCAGTGGAAGGCCTTTAGGCTTATTTAACAATTTAATTTAGCGGCTTTGGCTGTGACAACCTACTTGTCCAAAGCTGTCAGACTTACCGCTCACCCTGCTGCACACGATTTATAAAATCATCTAGCGACGTCTGCATCGGCACCAAATTGGGATCTGCGCCCATGGAGAACGTCTCCAAAAGAGTGACGCCATAGCTCCAGACGTCCGAATACGACGAGAATTTTTGTGTGGCAATGGCCTCGGGCGAATGCCTGTTTAAAATATGTTAAATTTAATATTCAATATATTTTCTAAATTCTAAAATATATAAAAATGACTTACCACTTAATGGGCAATTCCCGATTGTGCTTCTCGAAGTAATAATTATCGGCATTGACAAACTGCGCCAAGCCAAAGTCTGAGATTTTTAGGCAATCTTTACCGCCGGCGCGATCGACAAGTATGTTGCGAGTGGACAGGTCCCGATGGACTAGGCCCATGGCGGACAAGTACTTCATGCCCTGTTAGTAGGTACGTATAAATATAACCGATCCCAAATTGGAAACAATTTAAATATATAGTAACAATATGAGCATCCCATTTAAGGATTTTTGGTAAAAAATTCTTATTTTTTAAATCAATACTTTTACATGAATATTTTTTGGATAAATCAAAAACTTCAACCGGAAAGCTGTTATAAGATTAACAAATCTGCATACTGAATTTTTAATCAAGTTGGAGCTCGATCTTAGGTCGTACTCACGTGTGCGATGTCCAGCGCATAGGTAACGAGACGGGCATTATTGAGTCTTGGCGCCCTGAAGCTCAGATACTTCTTGAAGGAACAAAACAGGAACTCCATCACAATGCAGCTAAGCGACTCCGACCAATACTTGAATTTCACTACATTTGGATGGTCCAACGCGCGCATGATCTGCATTTCGCGAAGGAAATCGTTTGGCGATACCTGCTCCCCTTTCAGTTTCTTGACGGCCACCAGCTCCTGTGCCCGTTCCTTGTCATAGTAGTCTAGACGTCCGCGATACACCTCACTGAAATTGCCTTCTGCGATCTTGTCGCTTTCGGAGTACAGCAGCCGGCAGTCGTTCAGCTCATCGACCATTGACATATCGGCTCTGGGAACATCCAGAATAGAAATTCTTCCGTCATATTCCGCATCATCAATTCCATCTGAGGAAGGAAACAAGGATTATTTAAAATTCAGCTAATTTGGGATTGCAGTGCTTACTCATGGCAAGGGGCGGAGGCATATAGTGTTCCTCCTTGATTTCGATGAGGCGGGAGAAGATGTCTTGATGGCTGAATGTCGGCTTATCGCTCCAGCCGTCAATAATGGTCTCAGATACTTGCGGCGGACACATGTCCGCGTTGAGCTTCGGCAGAATATGGCCATATTTTAGTCTATGCTGCTGCAGGTCTTCCTGCGTCAATCTGCGCAGGTCCTTCCGGCAGCGCGAGAAGATCTCGTATGTTGTGGTGGCAAAGGCCCACAGCTGGGTGCTGATATCTTTTTTAGCCGCCTGCAGATTCGGATAGTATTTGGTGGGTATCCACGGCAAGCTGCAAAATGTTTTATTTTATAACTAAATAATACTGCATTAATTAGATAATTACCAGAAACACTCACTCAGACTTCTGGTAGTCACGCGGGTAGCCGGGATCACCTATCTTGGCATCGAGCTTTTGGGATACCGGATCGTATTTGGTCACATACAGATTATTGCAACGTATGTAGGTGTGTATAATCTTGTTGTCCTCCAAGTAGTGCATGCCGCGCACCAAGCCCTTCATCAGTTCCACAAGACTATTGTTGCTGATCTCGTTGGAGGTGTAGAGGAACTTATTCAGTGGCCCGTAGCGCGTATACTCGAAGGCCATGATGTACGGATCCGAGATGGTGAGGCCGTACAGCTTGAGGAACTGCGGAGACTGAATGAGGGTCCAGGTCTCAGCCAATCGGAAGAACTCCATAAAGTTGCCGTTTTTCTTCATCATCTTTATCGTCACTGAGACATCTTTGATGGGACTCTGCTGAATCCAGTCGCCGCGCATCGTGAGCATCATGTCGTCTTCGCCGAGCGAGACCGAACCTAATGTGGGGAACAAGCAAGCAGTCAACGATGGTGATATATCTATCTATCCTTTTTTCTATTCAAGACGCTGTCCCCACCTGGATACCATTGCAGATCCGCTTTGGGATTGAAGATCTGGGGATTGCGTCGCTGCAGCTCCTTTTCGCTCAGCTGCACGTCAGTCTTTTTGGGCTTTAAGTTCTTAGGCAGCAGCAGAAGCAGTATTGGCGGCTTGTCATACACGGAAGCGGGTATCCTGATGCGATCTGTCACATCCACCGGAATAAAGCTTGCCACTTCCTGCAGCGTATTCAATGTGTGCATGTTGTTTTTGATTTTCAGCTTCCACTGCGAGTCTTCGCGAACGACACAAAATGTCTGCGTCTTGCAACGCTGCTGCGGTGTGTCCTTGCCAATGCTGCAAATACATATTGTTTGCTTAATTATTCATATATTTTATACATCAAATTCAAGTGCTTTTATTGCTGTTTCGTGTTTCCTAAAAGCTTGACAAGGGGAAAAAGAGCCGCCTTGTAACTAGTTCGCAAGCACTCACATCTCGGTTATAATATCGATGTAGTAGACGTCGTACTCGCGATCGCACTGGCGTATGATATAACTTCCGCACTTATCGTTACGCTCGTGCAGCTTTATCATCGAATAATCACCGCCTATGGGTCCATGGCAGTAAAGCGAGTCCAGCTCCGCCAAACTGGGGGTTCGATACGAATGGCACAAATCCTGCATCCACTTTGAGGACATTCTGCGGGGAATTAGTTAAATTATTAAAGGGAAACCCAAGACTTAATTAGAAGTCGGGGAACCCTACCTTTTGTAGATGCCTAAATATGAGATGAAGGACTTCATCTCCTTCTCGTTATGGAACTTCATTTCATAGCCCTTGGGAAGGCCCTCAATCTCGAGCAGTACATCGGTGCTGTCGATTTTCGATATCATGAAAATCTTCTCCACTCCGCCCAATAGTATCCACTGCAATTCAAAAAATAATTACATAAGCAGGGAATAATACTTTATTGATATATGACGCTAAAGTCGATATAGATATCGACATTTTATCGATATTTTTTTATATATTTTCTTAATGTAATCTGAAGAACAAAAAGTAAATTATATTAAATATTTCGAATACTTTCCGATGTCTATCAATTTGATATTTTAACCTTTTATTTGAATATATACAATTTGATATTTTCTATGAGATGAGAGATATGAGATTTATTACGAATATAACCAAATTATTTTCTGCCGTATCTATATATATATTTATGTACATAGGTACTTAAATTTTTCGAGGCAATCTTGGAAGAAACGTTGAACGAGACCCTATTTAAATATTTTCTTATGCTTAAGCTTAAGCTTTGCTTAAGTGCGACGCTACACAAAATCTGTGTAATCAAAATGTTTATAATTTGTTCCTAGAGAAACAAGGGATTTTATGTTAAATAGGCCGCTTTAGAAAATGAGCGATAACAAATTGATAATCAAAAATTTATATTTTTTTTTGTGCACCTTAAAGACGCTAATCTCCTTATGTAAATGTTAGTAAATCTTTTTTTTTTTCTGTGGATTGCCTACTGTTTTTTTTTTTTTTATAATAAATAATAAAGCATTTAATTAAAATTTAAATATTTATTTAAGTCTCTAAAACCAAAATATGTTCGTTGTGCTATAAGTGATTTCATTTCGAATGGTTTCTTTATTTAAAATATTGTAAAGTTGAAAATCATCTTTAATAAGTCCCTTAAATATAACTTAAAATCAACTTTGACTCACCTTAAGCGTCGCCTGGGACGTCACTCTGGCCACCTTGAGGCCCGGCTCCGCCGAGTCGTGTGGAAAGACCCGGAC
>JAEIHY010002500.1:0-49736 GCA_018904565.1 Drosophila tsacasi
CAGGGTATATAACAGTCGTTCACGAACGACTGTAGCTTTCTTACTTGTTTTTTTTATAATCCCGGAAAGAAAGTTTTTATTTGATTGCGACAAATATTCGCATCTCATGTCTCGGCATAAGCGGCAGAGCTAAACAAAAACGTCAAAAGACATTTGAGCAAAACAATTGCCGGGCCAAAAGTTTTTGTTCTCGCAACTTTTAAACTATGCTTGATTAAATAAAGATTTTTCCTTTCCCTTAGAAAAGTTGGACTGCCCGGGTAGATAGCCATGTTGCATAAGTAAATATGCAAAACTGTAATCTAAGAAGTGTTTGTACCTCCTCGGCAATTGATGCTGACTTAACATCTCAAAAGGCAGTTTATGCCGAGAACTATGAACTACTTGTATAACTTCTGGATTTATTTTGTAAAGTTAGCAAAGTCACTCTTAGAGGAATTACAATTATGAAAAGAGAAAACAAAGTACACATTTTTTATTTGTTTTAAAATGTTTTTAATTATGAAAGAAACATACAATTTTTACATTTTAAATTACATAGTAAATTACATAGTAAACCCAATCCAACTTCTAGGCAACCCAACAGAAAATTCAAACAAAATCTTCCCCTTCATCCAAAAAAACCAATCTCATACACAAAATGTAGTCCATAAGTTTATTATGCAAATTTGTAACCAACCAGTCAAACGGTAGGCCATAGCAGCTAATGCTATTAATTAATAAGTAACCCATTGATAGCTTTAAATAAATTTTTTGAGCTTACCGATCGGTGCAATGAACTTTATATATACGATATAGGATAATAGTTTTGGTTCGGACTTACCCGCAATTGAGGACACTCAGTTACCTTTCATCGAGGTTATTAACACACTTTTTAACACATAATTATTAACACTGATGGTCACTTGTTGCGCGAATAGAAAGTCGCAGACAGACTGAGGCTGCAGCGGCGAGTCGCCTTTATATATAGGTGTGAGAAATGGAGAAAGAGAGAGATTGATCGAGAGAAAGAGAGATATGTAATGAAAAAAATAGAGAGTGTGGAGGAAATAGAGGGAGAGACATATTTAAAGAGAGAAAGAGAGAGGGAGAGATAGATAGAGAGGGGTAGAATGATGGATCGAGTCAGGAACGTAGAGGGACATGAGAAAAAAGGGATAAATAGAGTAATAGAACTAAAGTTTGCCATTGCACTATGGAGACATAATGAGATATAGAGAAATTGGCAGAGAAAGGAAGAAACTAAGAGAAATAGGTAGATAGAGATATGTATATAGTGAAATATAATTATTTCTTCATTAAAGTGTATTAAACTAATGTCCCGTTAATTGACTAAGGACAATGCTAAGGACAATGCTAAGGAAAATAGTAAATGAAGAATTGGGTTTATCCTGGTTTTACCTTCACTGGTACTGCCCCTTTTTTTACATAAGTATTGGTTGTATAATTAATTTGAGAGTGAGAGTGCCACTATTTTTCCCCTCTATTTCTCTATTTTTTTTCATCTCGCTCTCATTCTCCATCGCGCTCTCATTCTCCCTCTCTCTCTCTCTCTCGATCTATCTCAATCTCCATCCATCTCTCACACTTATAAATAGAGGCAACTCGTCGCAGCAGCTTCAGTTTTTCCGCGGCTTTCCACCCGTTCACATCAGTGTTAAAAATCGTGTAAATAATTGTGTTTATAACTGTGTGAAGAACCTCAGCCCTCGAAAGGACTTAATCATCGATGAATCGCGGCCAAGCCTGCGGTGTGGCGACGATAGGTAACTGAGAGTCCTCTACTTCTGGTAGGTCCGAACCAAGACTTTTATCCTATATCCTACATATAAAGCTGATAGTACCGATTGGTAAGCGCAAACAAATTTATTTATTTATATAAAGATAACAATTGGTTTCAAACTAAAAGCCAACTTATTTATTAAGAACATAAGGTGATATGGGCTATCGCTCGACTGGCTGGTTACCAATTGAAGTATTGAACTTTTGGACTACATTTTATATAAGATTGGTTTTGTTGAGGGATATGTACTGGGAGCTGTCCAAGGTAGGCGCAGCTGCCAGAACGCCAGCCAATATCTAAGGACAATTATTAATCTAAAAAAAATCATTAAAAGAAAAACGTTGTTTAAAATTTGCCGGTTGTCAACAAAGTACGATCATTGGCCCTCAAAAAATGCCGAACAGGGAGTAAAAAGTGTGGTCACACTTCAAAAGAAACAACATTTTTCCTCTGCGGGACAGATTTAAGAACTGGATACCGTGCTTAAGATTTGAAATACGTTCTAAATATCGAACAGAATAGCGACTTATCCCACATCCCACACCACTTTGCTATAAATATCAGTTTTTATTTCGACCTTCACGTCAAATTTCAATACATTATAGATTAATTCAAAGTTTGGTATTTTAAAATGTAAAAAAAATATCTTATAAATATTTTCTTTTCTTACAAATGTTTGTATACATATACTTTTTAAGGCTTTGAATATAAATCATCCCAAGGAAAGAATAATAAATTCAGTTCTGGCTAATCCGATAAGCTCATCAAATGCCTTCATCAGACTTACCTGCTTTCGCATGAACACATTTTCTCACCGAGAAGGCCTAATTATAAAAGTTGAAGTACTTGATTGAATTAAAACAAACTGGACAACCAACCATAAATTTGCATTTTGTTGGCCGGATCTAAATAAGTTAACCTCGTTCTCAAGGATAGAGTTGGCCAGAAAGTAAGCTCCAGAAGAGCAACTTTGGCATATTTCTTAATTAGCTTTATGAGTTTCCTGCGAAGCACCTGTCAAAATTCCCATGCGTGCGGTCAGCCGGGCGTCGGTCCAGGCCTAGTGGAAAACCACAAAGTTTTTCTTCACCCCGAGGAAATATTATGGGAAAAATTATATTAAAAGTTTGGCCAGCGATGCTTTTGCAGAACTTTTCGCAGCATGTGAGCGAGAGGACTTGTACTTGGAATTTGGAAGGTGGCCGACGGCTGGTTTCTGGGCCAGCAGCTATCAATAGCAGTGGCAACAATGGCCAATTTGTAGCAAGGTTCTTGAGGCGCATAAATTACACCTCGCCCCCTAATTGGACCATGGCCCTTGCATGGAAATGACGACGTCAAACGAGGGCGACACTTGAAATCAAAATTCACGACTGGAGGCGGGGTGGAAAATCGCTGGGAAATGTCCGCAGCCTGTCGACATTGGGAGTATAAAGCGAAAAGGCAGCAAGGCGTAACATGCGATAAAATTGAGTTGGAGACGTGTCTCAAATCTAAAATTAACAAACTGCCGGAGTCATAGGGCCATGGCTACGGCTCTGAGTTAGCCGGATCCTCTCTCCGGCCCCCTCCTCCTGCTAAATGTCCTGCGACGCCGCCTAGCCTGCATGTAAATGACTTTTTAATGATGCCCCCAGTCGCTGGCTCCGTTCAAATCCAACGTGCCCCTCGTCCTTCGGACACTGACTCTCTCTCCTCCACGCTGTGCGTCTCCGTCGAGTGTCATAGTTTGCCTAATTGCTGACATAATTTTCCTGTTTTTTTCAGCTGCACTTTAATAGTTTTTTCCTCGGACTCCGGCTATTGGTTTCATGTAAATGTGGGCCTGATTAGCGCCAGTCATGAATTTCAATTTGCTCTTAATTAATTGTTGATTTAAAATTCTACGCGTGCAAATTGAACTAACCAAGGTAGAGTTTCTTTTTTTCACTCGGGTAGTGGTGGATAATTTCTTTTACAAAACTGCAGTTTTCCTGGAAATGTTAATTCAAATGGGATATTCAATAATTAATTAATAAATTTGATTTCTTACTATATGTTAAGTGAGTAAAGTACTAAACTTTATATAAATACAATTCAAAATTTTAGAAATAACTTCGATTTTAAATATAAGTCCTTGGACTTTTCTTTCTCAGATATAAGACCGTGGACGAGCTCTTACTTTACCTTATATCAAAATGTAATAAATAAATTGTATTACTCTAGTCTAACTTAGTTTTTTATTTGAGAAATAAAACCAGAGAGACCTTTAAGAACTCCTTAACCTTAAATGGATTGAGCTGCCCCCTGTGACCATTTTTGCATAAGAAAGCACAATCTTTCACAAGCTGTCTAAAAAAAAAAAATTGCCAGCCCATAGATAAACCACAGTTCAGTGCAATACAAGAAAAAAGATATATCGCCACGTGTTTAGTGGTAAAACAATGAGTGTGCCCGCCTCCAGGCCGCTTGCTGTGCCCATAAATAATGCCATGGCCAAAGGGGAGCCAGGTCCGACCGACCATTGAGTCCTCGACAAAGGCAGGTGCAAAATAAAGGAATATTGGCGCTGTTCGGGGGTCGGCGCAGTCGGTGGTGTCGGGGTTTTGTGCTTAGACAATGGTCCAGATATTTATCAAAGTGATGTCGTGTGATCAATAACTGGGCTGAGCAGAGGAAGGGTTTTCCGCTCCCGCCAACAACTCAGGTGATGATGAGTGATGTTCGAGGCTGTAAACAATTGCCAGTGAAAAACTAAAGGTCTGAAAGAGCAGAAAAAAATAATAAACGAATTGAATGTGAAGGTTGGAGAGATGTTTATCGAGAAGGATTTTTATATTGAATTAAAAGTTCTGCCGAATATTCTCCCAAGAGACAAAGTTTTATAGTAGCTACATACATTGATCACTGTAAGTTAGCTTTAATTCGATTCCTGCTTCGGGAAAGTATTCTTTTCAAAGAGTACCCTCTTCTAAGATACATGTCCAAGTTTTCCAATCAATGCTTCATCCATGTTCTCCTAGTAACTGGATGGGGCGGATTACTATACCTGCGGTCCTGCCTTGGTGGTTGCCCATCTGGCCATTACCCTGGTCATGTCATCAGGTCATCAAGCCGAAATGCACACTACAATAATATCAAAGCGAAAGTGCGTAAACAATGCAAACAACCTGGAAGCGACTTGACTCTGAGCTCGGACTCGAGCTCTCTACCTTCTGGATTCTCCACTCACTGGACAAGTTGCCGTGCGAAGGCAACAATATAGCCAGTTGCATCGGGCATCAGCAGCAGCAACAACCTGGGCTGGGGATGCTGAAGACAAACACCGGCCTGAACAACAACAACAATATTAACAACAAAAGCAGGGGCAGCATGAGCAACACAAACTAGTTAGTGCAAACTACATTGATGACGAATAACATGCTTCAATACCTTCCAAATTTAATCCTGCCAATGCTCGATATACAGCACTTACCCCTTGCCGACCACCTTCGCTTCCCGCTCATTTCCCCGCATCCCGAGCATATACACATACGCAAGAGTAAGCATCGGCCAGGCACAATTTACACTGCGAAAAACGGACATGAGTGGGGAATCAACAAGTATGTTTTAATAAAATAATGTATGTACATTCCTTTCACATAAATGGATCGTTTTATTCCAAGACAAATTATTACAAAATAAATCCAAATTCTTACTATAAATTCTGAAAAATAGGCTTTAAAGGACTCTCTTCTAAATATTTGTAACAATCTGTAAGATCTCTATTAATAGAGAAGGTAAATATTTTTCCATGTAAGACTATATTTCAGTTTCCAAATAAAACTTTTAAGTTTGATCAGGTTTTTACTATTTTCTTGTAAAAACCCCTAAACTTTATATAATTTTAAAAATTTAAAACATAATCACAGTGCACACTCCCTTTATGCGAATGCCTGCTCATGCGTGTGCGTAGGCGAGTGTGTGAACAGGAAACCAGACCAACGTTGACCTCATCAAAAGGATTGCTAACGTCTTTTTGGTCTTTTTGTTTGCCCGGCTCGTGCACTGGCCTTTGACTTTGCTGCAAGGGGAGCTCCGAGCTGGCCGAGAGCTGGGAAATTGTGCAAATGAACTTTAGGCCTTTGGCTTTGTTTGTTTGCATTTCGGTTACCCACGCCCCCAACCTCAAGGCTGCCTGCGACTCTGGCTTTCTACTCGAAGCTACCGAAAACATGCTTTATTTTATTTTGGAACAATATAATTTTGTAACTTTACAGACACACACACACAGAGCACAAACAACACACGACAGTCGGCCGGTGTTGAAAATCTAATGAAAATGGGCAGAGCTCAGTTCTTACCCCATTTCCCTCGATACGGCTTCGGCTTATTGCCAACCGGAAAATGTATCTTGTCCAACAACAATTGAAATCTTATTGAGTGTTCTGTCCTGTCCGTCCCCTTGCAGTTTTAGTTTCGATTTTTGCTTACCTCTTTTCTTTTGTGTTTTGGCTGCAAATTGTTATTTGCTATCGTTAGTGCCCCTTGGTCGCCGCCCCTGCCCTTCTTATCGTATTGGTTTACAAAATTGGTTAAACTCTGTGTTGGCGCAATTGTATAAATTGACTTTTGAATTGCTTAAAGATAATGTTGTACCATTTTATTAGGTAGCTAGCGGTTCCTAGCTGAAAATAAAGGAGTGATTAAGTATTGTACATAACGTGGATGAAAGAGATCTGAATTGCGGTCAAAGCCAAAGCTTTTTTAATTACGATTTTATTCAAATAGAATAATCTTCTCGTCGTTAATTTTCGTACAATTTTAATCCAAGATTTATCTTGAAAACGGGACACAAAATGTGAAAATGGCATGCCCCACTACATCTTCGATGGCTTAGTGGCATCCACCCAAGAATGGGGGTTTCTGTATATGGGCGAAATGGTGCCGCGCAGCGAGTCCAGGCCCTGGTTAAGGGGCACCGGCTTGGGCTTCTCGTCCACATTGCTCATCCATCGCTGCCAGGCCAGCTGGGCCAACTCCTTGCGCCTCTGCTGCTCCAGAGCCTGGGAGGCGAGAGCGCGTCGCTTCTCCTCGCGCTGCGACTGATGCAGCTGTTGCTTCTTCAGCCACCAATCCTGCACGACCTGGCGGATCTTGTCCTGCGATACGTTGCGTGAAGCCTTGTCCTGCGATACGTTGCGTGAAGCTTTATTCGCTGACGGGGAGGAGACGGAGCCCGAGCCCGCAACAGTGGACGAGCCGGATGTGCTAGCGGGAGTCAAGACCGATTTGGTCTTGGTCAGTGACTGGCTGACTTTGGTCAAAGACTGGCTGACCTTGGTCAGTGATTGGCTGGCCTTGAAGGCAGCGGTCTGCATGTGGGTCTCCACCCGCTGGGCAGCTGCCTGGCGCTCCTTGCCCTTCAGCCACTGGTCGTAGCACATCTCGGCCAGCTGCTTCCGCTCTTTCGCCTGCTCCTGTTCATATTCCCGCGCCTGCTGCAGGATCTTACGCTTCTCCAGACTCTGGCGCCGCTTGCCCGAGTACCAGTTCTCAAAGGCAGCATCAGGTTTGCGATATTCCTTCGAAAATATTTACATAATATATTTACAAGTAGTATATAGGATGTCAAACTATAAACTTTGTAACACACAATTTGGTAAGTAATGAGGTCGAGAGGAATTGATCCTGAACATAAATCAGTTTGTTTCTAGTAATTAAAACCTGAAATCAAGAGTTCCTACCTTCATCGTATCTATATGTCTCATATAGTCAACGGAGCTCTGCCGGGAGTCGAGCAGCAGCGAGGGCACTCCATGGTTTTTCTTGAGTTCGCCGTACATGAGCGACCAGCCGTCCGGCGAGCGGAACCGGGCCGCCTCGGCCGCCGTGGTGACATCGTCGCTAACATCAGTGTCCTCCTTTTGCGAGTTGGTCCGTGTCAGGTGTTGAGGCAACGAGACTGGCGACGACATCGACGAGCGGGAATCAATGGGCGACGGGGGACGCCGTATAAGGGTATCGCCCATATAGATCTCCTCGCGCAGGACAATGTCTCCGGATGCGTTTACGTAGCCGCAGAATGCCATTTTTCGCAACACGATATTATTATTATTCTTTTTTCGAAATTATGTAAGCCTGCTGAATGAATAGGTAAAGAGACTCACTAGTGAACGAAATAATTTTTTTGTTTTTGAACTTTTTAACCTGATTGACATGCCTACAACTTGTAACTGTGACTGGGGTCGGTTTGAAGTCCAGTTTTGACTGTTTTCTCCTCCACTGCTGGGCGGCTTTTGTTGTTTGTTTGTTGTCACTGTCCACAGACCCGCGCAATTAAACCCGCCGCAGGACCAATCGCCCTTCCATATGCAGCCGGAAATTTTAATTACAATGCCCGTACCGAACACAACGACAACGGACGACTGGCGGCATATAAAGAATACACCTGCCTTGGCGATGATGATGATGATGCCCGGTGTAAACCTCAGCTGCCGACACATCAGTAAATGGCGGCGGCCCATTGACATTTCCGCTGATTACTTTATGGCCGAACACATGTACATATATACGTACTTCATGACGCGCCGCTCCGACGCCTGTCGCAACATGACATGACATTTCGCCAGCCCACCCGCAGCCACCCCGGCCCATGTCTGGCCTCTGTCCACAGCCTACTACCTTTGGCGAAAGGGTATAATTACTATGCCATGATACGTACAGGCGTACAGGTACAGGTATTTCTCCTGCAATTTTTGAAGCATGTTGTCAAGTCTGGAAAATGTAATTTAAGTAACTATGAAGGAAATTCTATATGTGCATTTTCAACGCCCAAGCAGCAGGGATTATCAAAATTGTTTACATATTTAGCTGTAATTATTAGTGCCGGGTATTGACTTCATTATTCCCGAAGATGGTATTTAACCTGAAAGCCCTTGCTATTTAGGTTATGCAAGTATCGAATATTCAGACAAATCAATAATCTGCCGGAGGATGGCAGAGGCGGCTTTGCATTTACAAGCTTTCAGAATAAATTCATAATATTATTTTGTTCATAACTCTTCTTTATATTAAAACTATTATTGTTAATACTTAATTGTTTACAGAATATTAAAATTCATCACTTGAAATCTGGTACATCTTTAGAAAATTATTATCTCAGCTGTGAGAATCTAAGTATAAAAAAATAAATAAGAAATACAATGGAAATTAAACCATATTAATGTAAACATGGCATTTATGAATTTTATGTTTATCAGAAATTTATTGCTTTTAAATAATTTTGAATTTTGCTTCTTAAATATCATATCCTGCCATGAGACATTTAAATATAATTAATAATACTATTACAATTTTGTTCATTTAAAACTTTTTTGTTATAATTTGGTTTCTCAAGTAATTAGAAATAGTTATTTATTTAAAGTTAAATTAAGCTTCTAAATTACTCACATAAAAGGTCATTGAAATATGTGTAATCAGTAATATTGCTATTATTTTATTAATTATAAAGTCGGTCGATCCTTTTTCAAATAAATATTCATATATTCGTTTATGAACTTAATACTATGAATCTTAATTATACTAGAAAACAGCAAAAAGCCACAGCAGCTGTGTCTGTCACTCCCCCAGTAACCTAATTTATAATTAGGTATGCAGTGTCCTAATAAATATACTAAAAATATAGTAAAATAAATATTTTTTGAGGTACTTATAATCTGTTTGTCAATTTTAAGTAAATTAAAAAAATTTGTTTACGATCCTTTTTCTTCTTAAATTAATATAATTAATATTTGCCTATTTCAAGCGCTTGAACAATGCAGTATGGAAAGTATACACTTTATTGTGCTAATTACTCAATATGCAACAATTTTAACACAACAAAAAAAGGCTACCATATTCGTTGATGACACTTTTTGGCAATTCAGTGTTGCATGTTTTCTTTTCAGAGCATAAGGAACGCGCAGCGTTCATAATTTTCGGTGGCCGACATGCACTGACATCAATATCATTTTAAGCGCACGGACACACACACTCGCTGGGTGTGTGTGCTGCACATTTAGCCAACACCAACGCACACAGTGGCAGCGGACACCGAAACCGAAAATCTCAAAATTTAATGACAGGCTAATTATGCGTGCAAATGGTTTAGAAAATATTTTATAATGCCCGTGTGACCCTGACTTCGAGGTGGGCGCCTCGTGGGGCATGTTCGGGAATGCAGCTGCACGGATGAATACCTGCACCAACCACTCCCCATCGCTGCCCCCACATCCTTTGTGTGTGCGATTCGGCTTGCGGACTGTTTGTTTGGGCGCCTGTGCGTGCTGTTGTGTGTTTTGCGCATCGCTGATTGCATTGCGGTTTTACGACTTCATTATTGTTAATTATACGCCACGCTGCCAGCAGCCTCCTCCGCAGCTCGGGACCACGCCGCATTTTCCGCGAAACCGTACCGAGGCCGTACCTCTCCGGGCGACTGTCAAAACGGCTGTGAGAGCAAATTCAAAAATATGACATTGGCAAAACCGCAAACTTAATTGGGCTTATGCCAGCGGACAGACACTGAGCTCACTAATTTCTCCCTGTGGCAGGCAGATTATGAATGGAGTGTGGCAACGAAAATGAATTCGGTTACCGATCGACTAGTAATTTCTATGTTCGCGATTTTTTCTTAAGGAAATTGGGAAAATAACTACAAGGACAATAACTACAAGTTATTGAAGTTCTATCCTTAACAAAAAAAAGGCAGCCAAGTATTAAACCCGAGGTCTCCGTATCGCAGTTTTACAATAAAGAAAATTCACATTTGCAGGGGTTTTAGTTTAATGATAAAGCCCTAAAAGGCACAGAATTGGATGAAAAGTTCTGCTTTAATATACGTTATTATTTGCCATTACTAAATAAACTTTAAGTTCGCTTTTGTCCACAAGTTCCGATTTGTTCGATTATAATTTAGTTTAGTTTTAATTCTGGTTAATTATTTGCAGCACAAAGTTAGCCCTGGCTGTGTATTCACACGACTATGCCAATAGGATTTCAATTAGATTACTATTATTACTATTATTTTTCTGAATTCGCACGGAGTTGCAATCAATTTTCGTTGATTGGAAAAACTCATTATAATAATTAGGTTGAAATTAAAACCAGTTGAAGTGCAACCTGAAGTGGGTTCCTAGTTCGGGTAAATATTTTTTAAAGTAATTTTACTGACACTCAAATAATGTTTACCTAAAATGTACCAAATTCTATGCGGTGTTCAAGGACATTCCCCTGGTTCGGTGGCAAAAGCCTTGACACACTTCCCACACCCCTCCCCCCTTTCAAAGGCAGTTCAATCTATTGCTGGATGTCTCAGTTATCATTAAGTGTCGTAAGCCAAAATGATAATGCATAAATGTTAACAAATTTCACAGTACGGCAAGCAGACACAAGCCCCCTGACCCCTCCCGGCTTTCGGCTTTCGGCATTAAATTCATTTC
Organism: Drosophila tsacasi; assembly: GCA_018904565.1. Classification (NCBI taxonomy): domain Eukaryota; kingdom Metazoa; phylum Arthropoda; class Insecta; order Diptera; family Drosophilidae; genus Drosophila; species Drosophila tsacasi. The sequence continues at coordinate 11,224 of JAEIHY010002500.1, forward strand.
ACATGCATGGCATTAGACAGACAATGGAAGGATGCCTCCGCCTCCGGCTGCTAAGATTTGATTTGAAAATTGTAAATGCGGTCACGTATGTTATTATATCAAATATCTTTCATGGTTATGTTTATATGCTTACATTTGTTGCAGGCACTTCCCCTCGCTCACTCACTCCTCAGCTTTGCTTTCAACAAATTGACTTTTGTATTCGCAATTTGAAATTGTCGCACATGGAATACATATATGATAAATACATATTTTGTCTATCGTTTGCGTAGTACAAGAGAGTTGTAAAATTTGAATTTATATTGAATTTTTCGTTCTACCCTGGGAGTCCCATATAATTAAATCATTTTACGGCATTTGATTTCCTTAAAGGTTAATCATGGCAAGAAAGCTTGTTTGGTTTCGGACTTAAATCGATATTTATCCCAGCATGGAGCCAATTAAATTAATTTGTCACTCACCAAATATGGTTTATGGATTTAATCTGTATAAATTGTCTTTAAGAATTATTTTCGCTCTGATTACATCCTAATTACATAAGTTTGATGTAATAAGGACATGTGGATAATTCAAATGTATTCTTTAGATTTGTGTTATAAATTCTTTCTTCAAGTACAAGTTCGTATTTGAGTCACAGAAAATGTATTTATTATTCAAGATATAAGTGTTATAAGTTAAAGTTTTATTTATTTTGAAATCTTTAAGGACAACGCAGGACAAACATATTCTGAATTCATTAAGGGAAATAAAACACCTTAGAACAAATAAACTGAAATTGGATTAAAGCTTTTGGTTTTCTTTAATTTAAAAATCCTTCGTAGATCAATTTTATTTGGAGACATTTATTTAAACCAACTTAAGTTCCACAAAAGCATTTCTTAGCTGTAGAATGTAGTTTTATTTTTAGTATTAGCAGAATAAATACTTGATTATATTTATAAGAAAATTAAACTCAACAAGAAGAAGTCTGAATAGTTAAAAAACACGACTGTCTGTATACATTTAAAGTTAATAACATTTTTCCCCTTAACCTTTCATGTGGATGTAAGTTGCTGGATATAAGTTTCTACCCCTCAAGTAGTCCTCGCACTTGTCGAAACACTTCCCCGACTCGGAACAGGTTATTTTAAAGGCAAATGGGCAGAGTCAGGATCTCACAGCCTCTCACCTTGGCGAGCCCCTCGAGGGTCGAGGCGAATGTGCCTATCATTGCAGCATGTCAATGCTGCTGGCGAAATGTATCTTTCACGCTCAATTTATTTGTAATGATGTCGACAGCAGGGCCTCAGTGGGAAAAGCCAACGTGGCGTGGAAATCCGTGGGAGGGGCTGGCGGCGAAAAGGAAATGCGAGCTATGGCACATTAGTGGCGCCACCGAAAATCCCCAATCATAAAGTGAGCGGACTCGTGCCAACTTTTCCTTTTTTCGCGAACGCATTTTTCATGTCGGAATCGTTGGGTCTAGGGCAAATGATGTCCCTGGGGGAGGGCGGAGCCGGGATGAAATAGCCGCATGTGTAGCTCTAATGAAATAAACATGTTTATTAGATACGAATGCGAGTCAGCAAGGGCCTCGTTTTTTTACGGTTACCGTTACGATTCGCATTTTCTTCTTCGCTTTTTTTTTGAGTTCACGGTGCGTATGATTAATATTAAGTGTAGCTGCCTTGCACCTGTCCGCTTTGTAATTAATTGAATTATTTTTCTCAGGACGTGGCCAGCAGGAGCAGGAGCTGCGAAAGGCTAAGAAGCAGAGCCGGACAGAGAGTAGTAAGGAGTAGTCGCAGTACTTTACGCCGGCATTATAAATTCAAAAGGCATCAGAAATAGCGGAAATGCAATTAAAATGCTCCTGGCTGCACGTCACCCCTCCGCCGAAGTGTTGGTCTGTGAGTGTGGCTAAGCACAAATTACCAGCAGCTACTTAGGAGAAGGCAGCGGGAAAAACTGCACAACTTGTCGGAATGCTGCAGGCGAAACGAGGGCCCTATTATGCTTAATTAAGCTGCTTTCTACTCGGCGCCTCTGCTGGCAAGAAAGTTGCCTCGAATGGCGAGGTGCGGAGGTGTAAAGTGCCACTGGATAAACTGTGGAATAGTGCCGAGTAGCCGTGGGTACAAGGAGAAGCTACAAGTGGAACTTGTTAGCAAGATATTGTTTTGATGTGTTCAGAAAGGCTTGGATAGAGTGAGGTCCTAATGATCAGCGTCATAATTAGTTTCTTTTATTTTTTAATATAAGTTTATTCCTGTTTGCTTTGATTTTTCTAAATTTTGTATATCTTAAGTGTATTCAAAGTGTGATTAATAATACTAATAATTCTATAAGTATTTTTACATCATTCTATTGCACTTTTGTTCAAAGTAAATTGACTTCACGCTGGTATTTTATAAATTTAATTCATTTCTAATTAAAGATACTTTTCAGATTTCTAGAAAATATAGTTTCGAACACTCTCTCATCCCTTTAAACTTAAGCAGATTGAAATGTATTTCATTACATTTTCCCCAATTCGTTTAAGCGGATTGCAGGAGCTGTGGTATTTACACACCCCTGAGCCACTTCATTTAATTAGCCAAAAAAACAGTAAAAAATATTCTTTCGAATGCCACTTACAGGCCAATTGAAAACAAGCAAATCGGTTTAAACTATTAAAATTAATCCATTAAAAATAAAAAAGGGCAGCGCGAGTGAAGTGGGAGAGGCTGAGGTTAAGGTGGATAGCATCCACCTGGTAAAGGTATCCATTCAGAGCGGAATGCTAATGAGGTTAATGTTTGCATTGAACCCAAAAAATGGTGAATGCAAAGCGATGCTGGCGAAAAGCCCGGCCTCCACAGCAGGTCCTGTCCCATCCACAATCCTTGCCCTCGTCTCGTCCTTGCCCCTCCGTCATAAGCGCAGCATGGGATTTCAAAATGTGTATGCGGAAAAAGTCGAGCAAATAAACGGACAAACAGCTGGGGGAAGACTTGAAGAGACCAACTAATCAAGGTAATGAAATCAGTTTTATTTTAGTCTTTTTTCTCATTTTTCCGTAACTTTGAGTTGAGGAGGTATGGCAGGAAAGGGGACGGCAGTTCAAAATGTGCGCCAGGGGGTTAAGGTTTCAGCCCTCTCCGTTGTTGTCTGGCAATGACTCTCTTTCGCTCGTCAGTCCCTCCGAAGGCCTGTCTATATTAGAAATTAAAAATATTACAAATTCTGCTCATTGCAAGCAAGGGTAGGCAAGTTAGAAGATTAAAGGCCTGTGGTTAGACTGCGGTGGAGGAAAGAACAATTCGATAACAAGAACATAAAGACTGTAAACCCATCAGTTTTTATTTTACCTATGATCTACATTAATTGAATACATTTTAAATAAATTTCTGAGAAGTGTAACAAACATTTAAATAACATTGAAAATACTTATTAGGGATAAATATAATTGCTAAAATGAAAAAAATGTTCAAATAATTAAATAGATTGTTTGAAATATTTAAAAGAGTCTAGAAACCCCTTGCAGGGCGTTATAATTTTAGTCAGAAGTTTGCAACGAAGTGAAGGAGTCTTTTCCGACCCTATAAATCATATATATTCTTGATCAGCATCGACAGCCGAGTCGATATAGCCATGTCCATCTTTCTGTCTGTCGGTTCGTCTGTCCGTTTCTACGCAAACTAGTCCTTCAGTTTTGAAGCTTTGACATTATTCTAGAGTTTCGGTTTTAATTTTATTAAAATCGGACAACTATATCATATAGCTGTCATAGAAATGGAATTGGATGAAATTATTAAATTCAAGCTTCGGTGTGCCGAAGAGCTTTCTTTTTTGTTTTGTCTGTTTTTTTATATCACACACTTGTTTCAGCTATACTCATCCTCGAGTATTTGTCCGCTTATGAACTGCTAATGGCTCAACAAACTTGCAGCCACTAAAAACTTTCAACCACTGAAACACACAGTCCGAGTCCGAGTCCGAGTCTGTGCTTGAGTTGCAGTTTGGCTGGCAACAATCTGATAGAGATTGTTGGGTAAACTTGCTCCTGGGCCTGCTCTACTCCTGCCGATCCTGATGCGACGCTTCATGCTTGTTTCACATTTCCGCTTTCGTTAAGTTATTAATTACCGAAAATCCAGGAGACGACAACAATCTGCTCTGGCTCGTCTGGCTCTGTTTGTGGGTGCTTGGGAAATCTTGTCAGCAATTCAATTAGTGGGCGCTTGCGCTTATCTTATTTAAATGCAGCATACTTTCCAGCTGGTACACATACAGTGCCTGTGTGTGTGTTTGTATGTGTGTGTGCTGGGTTGCCAGGACAACAGGATATGTAAGGGCAGGGAGGCGAAGGCCCTAAGACGAACTCGTGACTTATGCAGTGACGCAACCAATTATGGCTCGGGGGCAACAGTAGCTGCAACGTCTCGCCGCCATCTTTCTGACACTTACACCTACACTTATACTTACACTCTGGCTCTTTGGCATCCTTTATTCGGTCCTGCGAGGTGCATGCGTGTCCTGCGGTTGACTGTGTCTGCCCTGTGTCTGCCGTCTAAGCCGATATTCACTCTCAACTATGTCAAGTGTGATTTTATGGCACGGTGGATATTTTGATTGTCTGCCAGCGAGATGAGGGAAACCTTTTCCGGATCAGACACCGCGCGTCGGCAATATTTCAACGGCAATTGCTTAAAAGTTTCTTAATTAAATATGCCAGCCATGGACGAGGCTAACTAAAAGTTGAAAACTTTCGGCGCTGCTGTTTTTGACATTGAGAGTGTCAGGATAAAATGGTTTGGAAACAAATACATCACGTTTTAAATTGGTATCTAATGTCGTTTCGTAATAATTACCAATGCATCTTGAGTGGTTTTTGTTTTAAACGAAATGTATTATAAATTATGGATTGCATTTAATAATTTTAATTTAAAAAGAAAGCCCAAAATGATGTACTTAAAAGCTGTTTATTTATAATTAATTATTTATAATTAACAAATAAAATGGTAGAAAAACAAATACATAATCTTTTAAATGTTGTTAAATAATAATTACCTAAACAACTTGATGGGTTTTTGTTTTAACAGAAACCTTATTTTGCATACAAAATATATTTTAAATTATGGATTAAATGTGATTGAATTAATTTAAAAGAAAAGCCTTAAATTATGTTTAGCTGTTTGAGCTGTTAAGCTGTTAATTTGTAATTAACTTATTTAAAAATGTTTCGGTTTAAATTTAAGGCTTTAAAGGCAAGCTTTAATTTAAACAATTTTCTTTCGATTTGCAAGTGAATTTAGGGTAAGTTAAAGTCTCAAACTAACGAATAGCTGAGTGAAGTATTTAACTCTCGAGACTTCTTTGCTGGGCAGCAGTCAATTAAGTAAATTGGCTTCCCAAGTTGGCTCTCCAAAGGTTGTCGCGTTTTATTTTTCTACCTCTTCGATTTTGCCTGTAGTTTGCGGGGAGTTACTTACTTATCTGATTTGGCTGTGGTTTTTCCCGGGGAATGGAGTTTCTGGAGGTCTGCACATCGTGCTGTGCGTGAGCTGCCAAGAAATTGAAGTCGTCAAGGATGTGAACTGTCAATGACTTTGACTGTCTCCCATTTTAATTAGGTAAAAACATCAGAAATCTCAGTAAGCGTTATCTGGCTTACACTGACATCATTCTCACATTTACATTTCCGACAATATCAACAAAAAATTCATATTCAAATTCCATTCCCCCTGGACAAACCCACAAGGAAGTCGCTGAGCGGACAAGCGGATACTGAATTTGTCCCTGTTAGCCATTAGGATTGTTGGTAAGCGAACTACTAAATGGCCGTCACTCAATTACTTTCAAAACCTATGTTTTCCTGAATGCATTTTGAGAAATTGTCTCAATTTGGCAAACAGGCAGAATTAATCAGTTCAATTTGACGCTCCATTGATTAAAAAACAATCCCCTGTGGCCTTGCTGGCCGCCCCGTCATATTCATTCAGTTAATTAAATTTGTGGCCGGCGAAAGTGAAATGTAACGGCATTCAATGGCCAAACAGGAAATGTTATGAATGTAAACAACGCTTTTTAAATATTTCCGAACGAAAGTGGCCCCGCGCGGGCTTTGGGGGGTCGGTCAGCGGTCACACATGGCGTATGAAATATACGCCGCATTGGCCACAGGTAAAATTGTCACGTTTTTAATTAAACCAAGACCAACGGCCAGCAAACACAATCGTCCAATAATCAATGTCCCTCCGCCCCGTGCCAATAATATGGCAACAAATATAATAATAATTAAAAAATAAAAGTTATTTAGCGCGTGACAGAAATTTGTAATTAAAACGCATCGAGAGCTCAACCACGTGTTGAGGATTCCTTAGGTCATGGAAATGTTTAAGTAAAGCTTATTATACTTTGTAATTTAATATAATGTATATTCTCAAATGACATAGTTACCTTAAAATATAAGCTATGTTTTATTTTGTTTTCAGAAGTTTTATTTAATTGATTTTTAACAATTTTCTTTGAACAATTCTTGCTTAGTTTTGAAGTCTTTATTTAGACCATCGTGTGAATAATCCAGGTTTTTATTATATAGTTAACAAACTTGACAGTCACGCAATATTAAAGTCTCCAAAAGCAGCTGAGATTTTTCACAGAAATAAATAAATATATAGTATTTCAAGTACACCATTTTTGGTTTTGTTAAATGGAAGCCATTGGCTTGTCCTTTTCTTTGATGGTTTCGGTCTAATGATATAATTGAACTATTTACATTTCTCTGCATTGTATTTTTAAGCACGCTTTAAATGAATTCTATATTATTTAACTGACCTGATTCCCGAATTAGAACACACAACCGATAATAGCAGACACACGCAAACCACACACCCAGCCACGCCCACTTTTTGACAAGTCATTTGGCAGCTCGTTTTTAAAAAGGGCCAACTTAATTGTTTCCCTGCCCGCAGTTTGTTCTTTTTTGTGGTTTATTTTGTTTTGGCTTTTAATTTGAGAGCCTGGCCGATGTCAGACGACGATACAGCAATTAACGACTCACAAAATCATTTCACTGTGTCTGTCAAACGTCGCGACCGTAAGCGCCTAAAAGCCAGCAACGATAAGTTTTTTTTTAGTACACCTGGGTTTCATATCAGTGACTGTGTGTGTGTGTGTGTGTGTGTATGCCGAGGCTCATTAAAAACGAAAGCACCGCTCATTACCTGGCTGAGAGCAGAAACAGGAACACTCAACACACCCACACACACGGGACACGGGTCTCGGGACACACAGTACACCAAAGGATTTCTGAGTCGGCAACTTTACGCCCAAACACCCGCACACCCAGGGCCGTGTGTTTCTGTGTGTGGTGTAGTGTTTTAATTACCTTTGGCTCTGCCAGCGCCTCGTGTGAGCCCTTCTCGCTGTCGTTCGACTCGTTGTTTAAGTAATTGTTTGTCATTAGTTAAAATGTTTTCATTTTGCCACAAACTCGAGCTCGAACTCGGGCTCTGAGGCAGCCGGTGCGGCGAGTTAACTGAGTAAAAATCTGGCACACTAAGAAAAAATTTGAGAACTAAGGAAACGGATGAGTGGGTTGTGATGTTTCTATATAATTTATCAACTTATGTTTAGATAATTTGTACTCCTTAAAGGTTATAAAGTTTATTTTGCTTTGTCTTCAAAGAAGGCTCAAATAAAAATCATCGCCGCTCCCTTGGGAATCAAAAAACAGAATTAGTGAGCGGCTCATGAAGAGTATCTTAAAAACTAAATTTATTATAAACTAAACAAAATGTATAAGATTTTTGAGAACTTATCTGAGTAAGATAGTTTAAAATTTGGATTATAGCCGGTATTTTGAGGTGGATATGAGAGGACATATTATCGTTAGAATAGCTGCCAAAGAGACAAACGATTCCGGTAAAATTAATATTGCCCAAACATATAAAAAAATGTAAAAAAGGAAGTTATGAAAAATAAGAATGGTTTAACATCTTTCTTTTCCTTATACTGATTATTTATATATCGGTTTTTTTTAAATAGCCATTCATAATTTAAAACTAAGGTCAATTTTGAATTTTCTTCAATGAAATAAATAGTTTAACAAATGACTTAATTTAAATAAAATTTTATAAATGATTAATTAACATATACCATAATTCTATGCCAATATAATCTAAAAAAAAGTTATCTGGGGAAAACCCTGGTGACTGCTAATCTACCCAACATTCCTGCTTCAATCCCAATATATCTTGTTATTTTTCAAGTTTTCCAATCTAGATTTCCCCGCACTTAGCAGCTTTTGCTAATTCCTTCCATTTGATCCGACTGAGAGACTCCCATTCACTCCAGACAGCCGAACACAACATATCGTCTCGACTGCTCGAGAGAAACCCTACAGAACTCAAAGCCACATCTGATAACTCTCTTCCGTAGATCGCACGGGATGGCCTTCGTAGCGCGCCGGAGCAGCGATGGCAAGGTGGTGGATCGCCAGCAGGTGTCGGGCGGCGGGGTATCTCGTCCATTGCCAATGTCGGACATAAGCGACGAGGAGTCGCCGGACTCGGGGCGGGGCTACACAAGTCGCGCCTACGGAGCGCCCACCGTAAGATTCCTGGGTCAAGGTGATGGTATTGAAGGTGACGTTGAGGGGGAACTCGAGCAGGATAATCTGGATATGGATGCTCTCGACATTGGAGCCGAGGTCTTAGACGATGACAGTGATAGTGATTCCCTTACAAATTTCTGCAACCAGCTGGACGAGGAGGAGGCCAACGAGGCCATGCACATGTTGAAGTTCGAAAAGCAACAAGGCGTCTTGGAGCACTCGGAGGAATTTGAGGATCCAAGCGATCTAGATGAGGATGATATGACTGATGAGCAGACCATGATGGACAAGCCGGAGGAGGCAGCCGCCACGGACACGGAGACTGTGATGAATACCGACCAGGATTTGCGGAGCCTATGCTCTTTTGAAAGCTTCACGCCAACCCTAACGCGCGATGAGGAAAATAGTGATCTGGACAACATTAGTGCCAGGACTTACTTCAAAGAGGAAGACCAGGACGACTTCAGCCCCACAACCGTCCTCAAAGAGGACAACCTGGACAATTTAAGCAGCAGGACCTACCACAAGGATTCATCATTCATCCAAAAGCGCGGAAGGCAGCGAAAACCAGACTTCGACCAGGTGTCCAACCGCACCTATGAACTAAACAACGGCGACGGCAGCCTCCGTGGCAGTCTTCGTAGCGGTGGCCCAGCCCAGCCCGATAACTCTTCGATGTCCACCTGCAGCTGGACCGACATGTACGGCGGGGCTGTGCAGGCCTCCGACGGACACAGTGCCATCGTGCCCCAGCTGAGCCTGGCCAGCTGCAAGTCGGACACGTCCACCTACTACAAGAGTCTGGTTGAGAAAAAGGAACGCAACAGCCAAGCGGCCTTCGATGACTGGAAGGCGCGCAAGGCCGTGCAGAAGCAGAAAATCCTCCTGGCAGCCAAGCAGGAGCGGGAGAAACGCGAGGCGGAGGCTGCCCTGCGCCACCAGCAGGCCCAGGTCCGCTTTCAGGATTGGTGTCGCCGCAAGGAGGAGCAGCAGCGGCAAGAATGCAAGAAGTCGCCTTTTCTACGCCAGTCAGGAAGCTCTGGCAACTCCTCGGGCTCAATCTCTAGCTCGGGATCGGGATCAGGATCGAGTTCGGGTTCAGGATCGGGACCTGTATCTGGGCCCGGAGCCGCTCGCAAGGCTGCATCGGAGGCCACGAAAAAGCGACTCAAGGAGTGGCAAGTCATCAAGACCGAGCAGCAGCAGCGGGAGCAGGAGCAGAAGCGCCGACTGGAGGAGAATAAGCGAAAACTGGAGGAGGAGCGCAAGCAGCGATCGCAGGGAGCCTGGAAGAACTGGATGAAGCAGGTGGACAAGCGGGCCAAGCCGGTGCCCCTCAACCAAGGTTTCGACACGCTGCGCGGCACCATCTCCAACATCTACATCAATCCCGTGCAGTGGGTTTCGAACATCGAACCCAAGGAGTCCGGACGCAGTCGCTAGCGTCGCATTATTGTTACACTTACATAGTTCCTTGGAGGATTGGAGGACTCGTTTGGTTAAATAGGAAGAGCTCCATTTTAGCTGCTGGGCCTCAACAAAAAGTGTAAAAAATAAGTTTTTTATTTGTTCAAAAGCTGCATTATCCAAATTGTTTTATCTTCGCCAATAATAAACACTAAACCAAGCCAAAAAGAGCTCATTTATTTTTATTTTCAATAGATTTTCCTTTGTTAGTGTAAGTTTATTCAGGTTGCTTACCTTTTTGCCAGTGTAGTTTTCCCACAAACACAATAATGGCAATTATAATTGTCCGAATGGCACGGCATGGGCAGCTCAAATGGGTGGATGTATCGTACCCAATCCCGGAAAAATGCTAACAGCCTCACCTAATGCCTGCCGCCCAGCAGGGAAACTTAAAACGATAACCTGGCTATAGTTTCGTTCCTCCTTATCCTCCACATCCCTTTCCCAGTATCTGACCGAGGACACTGCATTTCCTGGTGGCCTGCCCTGTTTGTTTCATTACCCATCTCACCATTATTGTGTGCGTTTGTGTCAATTTGTGTTTTTATTATTTATTTGCCAAGTCCACGGGGAGTCGGCAAGTGGTGGAGCTGGCTTAATTAAGATTTTTTTTTTCCACCCACCCCGGCCATCAGACTTTTATTTATGCAATTAACCAAAGCCTCGTGTAATAAAGTCCCGTTTGGTAAAATCTTTGATTAATTGTAGTTTTGTTTACACGACGAGAGCGAGTCGGACACGATTATGTGGGTTATCTGACAGGGGCCCAGGGAGCGTTTGGGCTATTTGTGACTCTGTGTGTGTTGTGTGCGAAGAGGTGGGCAGGGTTTCTCAGGTGATTAGTTGGATGGCAATTTGTTGGGACACTGAACGAAACTAATCACATAAGAAGGGTGTTGGGTTGACTTGGTATTTCGGGTATGAAATGTGTAAAATATTTCTTGAAAACGAAGTTTTTAGGTATTATAAAATATGAATTTATAAGGGAACTGTGACTGGCTTGGCAAAGCCTAGGCTAAAGCTAGCTTTAAGTATTTTATTCCAGCTTTTGTTTTTCAAATAAATTTGTAAAATGTTAAAAATTGACGAATATATTTCCGGTAAAGCATTGAATCTTTTACGGGATAGCATAAGACATGCTATACTTTCACGGAAATGCTTTGATATATACATTTCCTTTTGATTAATTGGATGAATTCTCTACACTATATTTCATGCTAATGATTTCTTTATTTATATTACTTGAATATTCTATTTCTTTTACCAGTGCACACTTGCCAACTTGTCTAATCGGGCCTCTCGTCATTACCATTATCATTACCTTGTGGTTGATGGTTTCAACTGAGTATATCATATCTTTGTTTATATTTCTTTACTGAACCTTGCTCTAACTATATGTAAATTGATCAATGAATTGCACTTATTTATGGCTTGAAGTTGCTGTGAGGAACTTAACTGGCGCTTTATCGAGGTACTAATTGAAAAAGCTTTCGGTTAGTGTTATTGGTTAATTTAGTGTGACTTACTTTTTTTGAAATTGGATTTTGGTTGCAAGGATGACTCATTCTGGTATGTCTGCCACTTTGTCTAGGTAACGAATTGTGGGCTATTTTCTCTTCGCTGTTGTTTGGGGGCCATAAACTTTAATACCAAATCGTAAAATTTGGGGGCAACAGCTAAATGGGGACCCTTTTCATATGAGGAGGGCATAATCTCGGCTGGCAGAATGACAAAATGTTAATGCGGAAAGAGATTTTTACGAGTGGTCATAAATTAAAGAACCATTTTCAAAAAATGCCTCCAGGAATCGCACTTTGCTGACAAATATTTAAAACCATTTAGAAAGCATTTAAATAACAATTAAGGGCACGCAGCCACATACAAAATATAAAACAATTATTGCAAAGCGAATTTCTGAATGCAGATTAGCATGTTTTGTGGCTAGGAGCGTTTTAAATGCAAATCGAAAGGCAGCAGCAACAAAAATAGTTCAACGAAAGTGAAAACGGATGCGAATGTGAAAGCGAAAGCTTGCCAATAATTATAATAAATAACCACGGAAAAATATTCGAAATGATTTTTCACCACAATGCAGAGGGCACAAAAGAAAATTAATAATAAATCTCAAAATGCTCATTAACTTAATTACTGTGTTTATTTTCATTGCCCTTCCTGTTCGGCATTGTGTCCTCCGCCTCACTCTTGCCGGGTTGCTTTGTGTGTGTGAGTGTGGAAATGCGTTCCTTTCGGTGCGTCACGCAATTTTTAGGACCCTTCGGCGGCCTCACCACCCGCACCGAAGCTTTGATAAACAACTTGGCGCTGAAAAAATAGCCCCAGAACATGAAGAAATTGCGCGTCTTTAACCTTAATGTGTATTTAAGTAATGTTAATTGTGCTCAGACTTGCCAGATGCCATTTTCCGTCGACAGCTGGCGCCACTGCTTGGATTTCCGCTTGCTCCTTTGGCGAAATACTCGTAATTATGCTAATATACAAGTTCGGCCGCGGGAAGCGTATCTAAACTTGTGTTGTGTAATTGCTGGCTGTTAATTGAATTTCGGCGAAAAATGGTGACCAGGCCAGCAATTAGGCAAAGGTGTCGAGGGGATGGTGTCAGCGACATCTGGGGACGGAGTCCTAATGACAAAATTTCTTATTTAATAAGATTAGGAAAAGTTTACTCAAGTTTTAACGGAACTATTGAAATGTGTTTAATATATAAATAAATAAAATATAAACTCAAGGACCTATTTATACTTAGAAAATGTTCATATTATAGAAAAAATTCTTTTAAAAGCTAGAGCTTATATAGTTTCATTATAATTCACCTATTATTTTCCCCTTACCCAAAAATAGTTACGATTTCAATGTAAATATTTAATATTGCTTTCATATTGAACTTTTAAATCAACAAATATTAAAATAAACATAAAAAAATCTCTTCATACTAAAATACATTTCAGAGAAACTTCCTTTACGTTTTCAGTGGCTGTCATGCAGAAAAATCGATCCTATAAGCTCGTTTTTTAATTCCAGGAAGCAGGCAATGTACGACGCAATCAGAACGCTTAATATCCCAACAGCATTTTGACATTATTAAAACGAAAATATTCGGGGCATTCCACGAGAGGTCAGCTCAGTTGGGCAATGGTTTGGGTTAACATTACCCAATGTCCGGTGAGGTAAATGCATATTTACAACACTTTAACCTTGAGATTTATATGCGTTATATGCAAAATGGCTGTCAGACCTCCCCCTGGGTCATGGCACTCCGCCATTTGGGTTGAAGGGAAAAATGCGAGCGGAAGAAAAATCCATGAAAATGCACTAAAAAAGAAGCAAACAAGCAGCTCGCTCACGTAAGCCGGTGATGGTGCTGCGGTTGCACCTGTTTTGGCATGTCTGAAAATTCCTGGAAACAAATGTAATAAAAACTAGTCGTAATACACTCGCTCTCATATACACACAAACACACACACGCCGAACTACACACTACACTCCACTCAGACTTGGTCAAACTGGCTAGGGCTTTTTATTAGCCTGAGCTTTTTGAAGAGTTTCCCGGAGTTGTGTTTTCTAATTTTGGCTTTGCTTTGTTGGTTTGGTTTTGCGTGCTGGCCCGCACTTAAAGTTTCCTTAATGAAAGCAATTTTTTGTTTTATTTCAAATTTGTAGCCGCTTTTAATTTGATTTTTTAGTGTCCAGTTTTGGTATATATTTGTAATTTATGCGCTCTTTGGGGCTTTTTGATGGTTCCAAATCTTTCGAAAGTTAAAGACGTAAAAATTGGTGGGCTTTCTATGCGAATAACTGGAAGGACTTTAAGTTGAAATGAGGGTTAAAGGTTATAATAAATAAGTGTATATAAATTAATGTATTAAAATAAAAACAAACATTGATCGCGTGGAATATATTATATAATGAAATCAATATTTCTTTTATAACTTTTATTTTATATTAAGAAACTTGATGAGAAATTATTTCAAACTAAAATAAGACATTTATCCACATTGCATAAAACATAAATATTTACTTTAAGAAAAAAGATATATTTGTTATTTATATGCTTTTTTTTATTGTTTTCTAAATTGCATATTACTTAAAGTTGATCTTTGGGGTAATGTTTAAAAAGTAAACATTTCTTTTAAAAACAAAAAATAAAAAGTATAAACTTACCCATTTAATTCCAAACTCTTAACCAAAGTTCGCATAAATAAAATTCCTTGTCTTTTTAACGCTTTAATGTTAAATTTTATTTTATAAATATTCCTGTCCATTTGCCAAGTCGCTTACACTGAAATGTACATGAAATGCTTACAGATGTATATATATATATATTTATAGATATTTTATATATTCTGGTTTGTATAGCATAATAAGATCGATATAAACATAACTATATAATTAGCGGTTTTAACAATTTTACTTCGTGTGGAAATATACAATTTGCTAAATATTTATTAAATGAAATTCCTTTCGTTTTTAATCACGAGATTAATTTGCGCATTAAACTGGCTGCATATATAGCCTTCCGTTTTTTGTGTGCTTTTATTAACTGGAATTCATTGTTTTTTTTTGTAGTTTATCAATGTTGATTGTTTATCAAACAAAAAGACAGAAAAGATATTTGTTAATTGTATTTTAAATATTATTTAATGTGCTTAGTATGTTTAATAAATGATATGTATTTTTTGTAATGCGACTTAAGTATTGTTCAACTCTGGGAAAGGGTTCAGAAGATTTCAGGAGCCATAAAGCGCGGTAACGGAGAACATTTGAGCTTTCCTAGATTATTCGCAGCATTTTCACTGAAACACAGCCAGCTGCTAAGCTGATTTATATATGTAATTTATGTTTTATTTCTGCTGAGCTTTTGGCGGATATTTAATTCTCTCTGTCAGGCTTGACTCTGCTCCACGACTTCTGCTCCCAATCTGTGTCCTTACCCCTCCAGCCTCTGCTTACCGACTAGTTCTACATTCGTCTAACCCTGTTGACAACTATAACATTTAGCTTCGATTCTTCAAATGGCAATTAAATGTTACTTTGCACGCATACAGTCTCTTACATAACGCCCACAATCTGGTTTATACAAGTGTTATAATACATAACCGTCCGCCCTTAACCCGCTACAGAAATACAAAAACCTTGCGATACATTCTATGTACATGTGCCGTAATCGATTTGCGTACAGAGATATTTTACAGGGACACAAGGAACTTAGTCTCTAGAATCAACAGCTCAACATGCACGCGCTCAGGGGGAATTACGAGGAAGGAAGCCTGGTTGACTTACTAGCTACAGATGCGGACCTCGCGCCGCACCATCGATTTGATATATGTATCTGTATGTTGTGATTTCGCGCTGACAATCCTTAGCTAAAAGCAGCCGCAACGAGCCATAAATCAGCGCCAAGTAGCATTTGGCATTGACAAACTCAATCATCGTCGCACAGTCACTGCCACTGCCACTGCCATGGCCGCAGACTGCAGCTTTGGCTCCGGTTCCAAGATCAGATCAGACTCCAACTCCATGTCCAGGCCGAGGTCCGTGTCAACTCCGCGTCTGTGTCAAACATGCGTCAGTGTCTGCGGCAGGCGTGTCATCTGGGTGCTCTGCATCCGCATCGTTCCCACTGCCACTGCCGCTGCCAGGAGCAGAGGCAGGAGTCCGTCGAGGTCCTGCCGCCAAGTCCTGGCTGCCGAGGACCCGTACATGCTGTCAATGCTCTCCGCACTCAGGCTCAAATCGGCTGCGGGGGAGAGAGAGGGAGAGGGAGAAAAAGGGGGAATCGTATGTTAATGGGACGGCTGGCTGGCAGCGGAAATTGGCTAAAGCTTTTGAGTGAAGTGATTAGCAGCCAGGCTGTGAGGTTCTGGTTTCGCCAGTCACCAAGCCATCTTGCCCTTGTGGTGGGTTAAGTCCAGATTAGGGGTCAATTCTTGACCGCCAGCTCTAAGTGTTAAGAGTTCCCTAGATTGGGAATATTAGCTAGGATTGATATTATTTAAAGCAAAACAAAGACACCTTAAGGTAGCTTTTGTTTCGTCATTCCTACTAAAAACATTTTAAACTATGTTAAAATAGTAGTAAATGCAGTGATCAGACTACAATATATTTTGTATACTGTTCACTCCTATTTATTAAACATCCATAATTTAATATACACTTTCTACAAAATATTACACTTAACATTTCAAAGATAGTTTTAAGGTAAAGATTTAGAAAAACTCAAGAGCTTAAATATTTCTTTGCTTAATATTAACCATAAAAAGAAAGATTTAGAACTATACAAGTTTAATTTATTATTGCTAAATACTCAATCAATTTTCAGCTGAATATTCGCTCTCTGAAGCTTTAACAAATGCAAACAATCAATTAGGCAATAAAAAAATAACCTCTTCAACTTTTCGATCCTCTGCAAACCGCGAAAGAATTTAGTGGATTGTGGCCAAGTATTTACAAATCATTAAATTGCCATAAAGCCAAGCCGACCGTGTTTATTGATATACAATTATGCCCTAAGACCCTCGCGGGAGGAGAAAACTTTTACCTGCTGCTTCGGCCCAACAAAAAAAGTATGCTACGCTTTGGCCTCCATCTCTTGGCACTCCTCGCTTTTTTGTGAGTTTTTCTGCTTGGCAAATTAGTGTGAAAATCTGTTAAACATTGACGACGGCCTGCGCGGGGAACTGTGGGACCCTTTTTTATGGCTTTCGTCCTGTCTCAAGTGGCCTGTTAAGCCGGACCCAAACCACGGGGCAAGTGCTTGAAATATGGCCCATAACCCTAATCGGCATGCCGCACACGGCGCTCCCCATCCTCGTTCCCATCCCCCTTATCCGGTTCGCCCTCTTACCTTTTCTTTTTCCAGGATTCTCCATATCCTCGCCGCTGTGCTCCTGGGCCCTGGCCGGATGATGCGATTCCGAGCTTTTCGTTCGCTTCTTGCCTGTGCAACGAGAAATTATTGAATTGCGGTTAGGTTGCGGATGAAGAGTAGCTGAGTATCTGAGTATCTTTAAGTAACTGCCGAAAAGCATTCGCATTCGCACTCGCACTCGCTCTTGCAATGCATATTCATAATAAACTTGTCGCTGTTTGTTGCCTTTCAATTTTCCCTCCCGTATTTTTCACTTTGTCTGACCTCAACCGCAGCCTCATCCGGAGGAGTCCCAGCCCATTCCCACCCAGTTGGGTCTGCCAACGTTCACCTGATCCGTGGCGTTGACGATTTGAAACGGATTTGCATGGCATATGAATTATTTATGTGCTTTTTTCTCGCCTTATACTTTTCGCCCCGCTTTATATTTCCCAGGATTCCTGCCAGGCCAAGTTGAATATTTCCAGCTCATCTTAAATTTATGCCAAGTGGCTATTAAATTTTGCTTCTTGCACGCTTTGTCTCGCTTTACCCTGCTGGGTCACCCTCTTTTTTTAACAAGGTTTCTTAGGTGAGAGTTTAAAATGCCTAGGTAAAATCTATGTACATTTCCTACTTTAAATTCGGCTTGTATTTAAATGAGTTTTCTTAGTTGAAATCTAAATCTCATACTACAATTTTATTAGTACTTTTTTTTATTTGGATAAGCTTTTGGTTTTTGGAGTTTTCACTAAGAAGAAATGCAAGAGTTTTTGTTAGCTTTGTTTTTTTTTTCGTATAATCCCTTTTTTTATTATTTATTTATTTATTCAACCCCTTAATAATTTTGTAATAGATTTGTAGATGGCTTTATTCTTGTTAAAAACAATAATAGTTTTCAATTCTTTTGTAAACAAATAAAGAATTCTTTTTCTAAATTAAGCAGAAACAAATGTTAATTTGTTTAGCGTATAAAATATTTCCAAATATTCATATATATATATATATTTTATTTCCCCATATTTACCTTTATGCCGCGCCTCAAAGTTCTCCACGTAGTTGACTGCGTTCGGCGGTATTCCTGTGGATGATCAAAGGCTTTCGCTTACCATAACCGAACAATCGTGGGTGCTTAGGGTATACTTACTATATAGCTTAATGGTGCCATCGGTATCGCCCAGCGAGTTCTTCGCCACACACCGATAAGCCCCGAATTCCGACTGCGACAGGGGATTTATGTGGAGCCTCATCGAATTGCGATACCCGCCAATTTCGGTCACATTCGCCGAGTATTTGCCACCTGCAGGGGAGTTGGGGTGGGTTGAAGGGGTTGTGATATCCGAGTTAATATTTCATTAAAATAATAAACTAATTAATATTTAATTGAAATTTTGCGTTATTTAATAATTAAATGCATGTCACGCTCACATCGCCGGTAAGTACGGACGGGCAAAGTTTCAACAATGTTGCTGACAGGCATAAATTTATGCACGAACTCATGTCACACCGGAGGCCACCGGAGGACACGTGGGGAGGGGTTGGGCTTGTGTTCTGTTTCGGTTTCGGTTTTTCTGTTGTCAATTAAAATCTGCCAGAAACAAAATTGTAAATTAATTTCATTTCCATTTATGATGGCGGCTGCGAAAGCAGTTATTCGCTTCGCTTCTTCGCAGCTTTTGCTTCTAAGCCGTCCCCCCATCCGGCTTTTCTGGGATTTCCCAGCGGGCGGGAAACCGCAGGACTGTGGTCTTGTCTGGCAAGGATATCCGTGTGCGAGTGCCGCGACTAAATCAGCTAATTAACAACTTTTTTGGTGTGTGTCTGCGTCTGTCGCGTGGAGTTTTGCACTCAACGGTCATCAGTTCGTTAGCTAGTCGTGTGATCCGTTGGGAAAACTGCGAACTTTTTCTCGCAGGGATTGAGGGATAGAGGTACCGGGTTTTGGGACTCTGACTGCGTATTTGATATTTTAAATGTAAGCTTGCATTAGCTATATACTCAACATTTTATTTTTTTTACCCAAAAGTTATTTGAATACCTTTTATTTATCTTACATTACATAAATTTTAAAGATGTTGCAAGATAGTCTCCTTTTAAACTAAAATATGTATAGTACTTTCTCTTTACTAAGTTTCAAACTTAGATCCAAGAAGGTGTTTGTAAAATTGAAGTAGTCTCACCTGGGGGCACAATCTCTCCACGTTCCCTCGTCCAGTAATTGATTGACTTTGGATATGCCTCCGATTCACACTCCAATGTAACGCCTTTACCCTCTACGGCGCCGATCAACTGATTTTGTACAGTGATCATTGGTGGAACTAAAAGATGATTTAAAGGAAATAATAGCGATTCTATTAGTTTTTCTTCTATATGCAAAATATGTTAATATCTCTCAGTTCTGTTGGTTAACTTACAGTGTACCACAAGTGTTATCCTTTTGCTTACTGAAGGTGGAACTCCATTGGAAGCTATGCATAAGTACGCGCCCATATGTTGCCTCTTCACATTCGGTATTATTAAATCGGTGCCCTCGACACTAGGAACTGAGAATTGAAAAGCATATATAAAATATATGAAGATTTAGAATAATGCTTAGTATCAATGAAATATACTATTAATGATAGATATTTGTACTCCAACATTTAATTATTTCTGTTTTATATCATAGCTATTATAATAATTATAAAATATAATAAAAATATTAATAAACTATTGAAGTTTGAACTCAAAATAGATCATTTTCCATCTTTGATATTCCCATTTATTTATCTAACCAAGGAGAATTTTTGTTCTTGCCCCGAAGTGAATGAAGTCATAACAACAAAGGTATCAGCACAACTCCGGGCTTGTAATAACAGTTATTAAAATTTTCCAAACTCTGGACTCAATGGTATCCTTTCAACAGGACTTGTTTGCCAGACAACAAATTCAAATAGATGCTGGTGGCCTTTTTTGGCTCATGTTTTCATGGGCCGGGCGGCACACACATCCTGTTCTGATAGCCGAACTGGGCTTTGCATTATACAAATGGCACAGTGGCTGGTTTAAGCCGGCAGCGCCGCAGACGACGGTGCGGATGAGTGTGATTGTGTGTCCGGGGCACCGGAACCGGAAGTTCTGGCTAGTTTGCGCTTGATACTGTTAGGTAAAGCCGCGGTACATAATAATAAGCTGATTTTTCGTTTATTGATTTGGCCTTTCGACCCGTCCTCCACTGTGACCTGACCCGAGTCGCTTATTAGCCGCTCGCTCCCACCGCACTCTGTTCTTTTTTCCGGGGTTCACGGAGCGGCCATTAAACGTAATAGCCACGAAAAACGTGTAATTTGGTTCGAGCCTCGCCACGGCATAAAACTTTACTTCTCTTCAGACGATTTCATTCCATTTCCATTCGGTGCAACAACAAACGCGAACCGAAATAATCAAATTTCAAATGAAACAAACTTTTGTCAGAAAAACCAAAATGGGAGGGGCTTAAAACGACATTTTAACTGGGAAAATATGAAATTGAATGAGGAATACTCTAGGTGAGTTTATAAATAGTATACTTTTAAATTGGTAGAGTATAATTTAATTTATTAAACGAAAATTCTAAATATAAATGCATATATCATTTAATTAAATTTAGAAGAAATTTAAACAAGATTTTGATATGGCTAAGAGTTCGCACAGTCCATCTCCCATCATGCTTATAATACCCAGCTATTCTCGATTTAGTCTAGCCCTCTGCCGTGCATTACAGGCACACACGAATGAAAACGGTGAAAACGGAAAAATTGGGCTGGGAAAATTTTGCTAGCCGGGAAGCAGACTTGTTTGGCAAGAACTGCACTGGGTGGCAGACATTTAAGCCCCAGCGAAAAGGTCATTTTACCAGCATTTTTGTTCTCTTCATTCTGATTTTTTTTTCATCCTCTCATTTAAGCGTATGAGTTTTTTTTGCTGCTTCACATTTTTGGTTTTTCGTGGTCTTTTTACTGGAGTGCCTTTGATTTCCGTTTTTATTTGGCTTTTGATCCTTCGTGTTGCCTGTGATGATGGTTTTTTTGTTTATAATATATTAGGCAATGCATTAATATACACTGCGGGATAACTCTGCACTTCAGGAAAGATTTCTTTAAAAAGTTTGATTATAAAATTAAGAGAAATATTATTCATTTAATATTTGTAAATATGTTAAGCATTGCCTCTTTTTTATGCTTTAATTTGAATAAAGATTTTTGTTTGTTTAATTACATATATTTTTAGTTTTTTTTGTTAATAAAACGTCAGATTTTATAAGAATTTGTAAGTAAAAAACTAAGGTAGTTGTGCCAGTATGATCAAAGAAAATTGCAAAAAATCTTCGGACTTGGAAAGTTTCTCCAGAACGAATGGAAATAAACGAATATCTTTAATTAAAAACGAACTCACCTAAACTGGCAAACCAAATTGAAAACTTACAATTTTCCAACTCCACTCAACTGCCGGACACTTCAAGGCCAATTAGCAAATCTGGCCTGCACAACCCAGTGGCACCCCGTGGCCTCCCCCACAACGCACCACTTGGCCACCTGGCCTTACCTACCACCGATCGGTGGAACCCTAACCATTTGCTAATTCTGTCAGTCAGACGTCATCATCATCAACAGCCAAGCAGCAGCTGGCGAAATTCTCTCATGCTGGCCACACTGCAGCAGGTGCTCTGGCCACACCCACACCCACACCGGCACCTTCACCCACCCGTCACCCATCGGCCATCAACCATCGAGAACCAGCCCTCGGCCCGGAGGTACTTCTAGTCCTCGATAGCCGTGGGACTCGCAGCCGTAGCCGACCTGTGGGCATAACTGCTGAGGGCCAACTCGGTTGCCGCTGCCTTTTTGTGTAAAAGTACTCGAAAATGTTGGATGGAAAGCCTCATGCAGGCGGCAGAGTCGACAACAACAGCAAAGGCACTCACAAATCAGAGCGGAGTGGTGGCTAAAAGGGCATGGCTTTTGCAGAGAATCGTACGGCTGTACTGAAAGAAAATGCATACGGAAAATGCCAGAGCAAATATCCAGTGATTACCGGTCGATTGATTAGCTGTCGATGATTTTTAGGATCCTTTAAGTGAACCTACGTCAATGGAAGTACTTGAAAAAGAGATTGCCTTTGTTGTTTCAGAAAAGATAGAAATCAGTCCTGAGCAGAGTAAGCCGCTTGCATCTAAAGCTATTTGCTTATTATTTGTATACTTCGTATAGGTTAAAGAAAGAATATTTGCACTGAGACTATTAGAATTAGGCTCATTTTAATCAAGTTTAAATATTCTAAGAGGAAATGGAAGCTAATTCTTTTCAACATGTAATTTGAAAGGGAAATGCCTTTATAAAAGCGGAAAAATATTGTAATAATCTCCTTACGTAGTTCTATACTTTTAAGGAAGTTTATGCAACGAAAAGTGAGTTCTGTAATGAGTGTGGTACACATTATAATTATTTATAATTATTAGAAATTAAGAATTAAGAAATACAAGATAAAACCCACAATTGCAAACATTCAATCAAATTATATTAGGGAGCTGTAAGTTTTGATTATAGAAAGTAAAAAATATAATGACAAAATCCTTTTCAATACTCTTAAAACCTAAGATCCCAGTGCACCCAGATTTCTCTTTTTTCAGCAGTGTGCGAACTCGTGAAACCCAAATTCGAACCCGCCGGCTTACCTTCCTCGCCGCTGGCCAGCTCGATGGGCACTCCACTTTCACGTCGCCATGTAATTGTCGGCTCTGGTGAACCGGTAGCAGCGCATTTGAGCGTCACGTTACTGCCTTCGCGAACGACCATGTCCGTGCTTGTAGGATAATCTAGGATATCCGGCGGTACTGCAGCCCGGCAACAGAGTCAGCAGGAGCAGCAGCAACAACAGCCAGCCACCGGGTTGCCATCGAGGTCGCCGGCGGTCGTCGTCGTCGTCGTTGTTGGTAGATAATGTTTATAACAAACATTTAAAAAATATTGCATTCCACATGTAAAGAGAAAGAGAAAGAGGGAGAGTGGGTATGAGAGGGCGGACTGCCACTGCAATCGTTTTAAATAATTTAAATTTGTAATTTTTCATTTACATAATTTGTTCGGACTGTTCATATGGCGTCCTCGGGTGGGCAGTGATTCATTTTGCGACCGCAATCACCCAAAGAAATTCCCGCCTGCATTTTGGCCACACCCGACCCCCTGGAAGCGGGGAGTCTCGTCCTCGCATGTGCTTTTGTTTAAAGGACAAACTTTTCACATGTCCTGAAAACACAAATTATTACCACGGCGCCAGCGGTAAGGACACCCACGGCCGAAACCTATGAACCGTGAAAACGTAATAATGCCGGGCGAGGTGGTGAGTTCCGAGGGGGAATGGCTTTCGGTCTCCGGACTCCACCGGTCTCTGGTTTGTATGCATATAATATCCCGCAATTATGTGGTCGGTAAATGACCAAAAAATGTGCTGGTGTTGACAAACAGCTTGTTAAGCCCGGGAGAGCGAGTGAGTCAGTGTCTGTGTGCCGGCCACCGGCTAGTGGCCACTGGATGGTCATTAAGTGGCCAAGGTTAGCCTGTGGAGCGGGAAAACTGTTCTGCATTGGTGGTGGGTCTGGACGTGGCAATTGAGGATTCCATTCGGAACTTCTGCTGAGAACCAAGGTGCGGCCAGGACAGCTTTAACCGTAGATAATAACCCCCCTCTAATATGGCATACTTGATTGTCACTTAGCAGCCGATTTTTATGCAAGCATCCGAACAACTCAATTGTCATGTCACTTGGCGTTTTGTTATAAAACACACAGCGAAATTGTGTGCAAAAATCTGAACTGGGAACTTTGCATATGAATATCCCATCAGCTTAAATGTCGGGAATGCCGGACAGCCCCGGGTGGGAGTCCGGCCATCGCACATATCCTGCCTGCGTGTACGTGGGCTTTTCGAGTGCGGGCTTTGGGAGCACTGGAAGCCCGAAAAGGTGAAAGCGGTGCCGCTTCCTCTCCGGTTTGTCGTCGACTATTTAACTGCACTCGGTCACGAAAATCATCATCGCCGACCGACGTCCACAGCCCGCAGTCCACCCTCCTCCGCTTTGGACTCGAACTCGAACGTTTCCCGTGGCCGACTTCCGCCGTCCCCCCGCGATTTTTGCTACCAGGACACAGTGGTGTTAAATACGAAATATCGGTAAAGAAAATGTAAAATATATTTGTTCTTTAGATAGTTTTAAAGTTCTAATAGAAATTGCAAAGATAATTTCTAACATCATTTTTATATCCACTTAAAGATATAAAGAAAATGATTCAAAATGTTAAAGTTCCTGTGTAAGGTCTCGTATTTCATTATAAAAATCGCTTTCAGTCCACTGTCCATGGCCCGCTGATTATCCAGTGCAAATACACACAGTTGATTATACTTTTTCGTGTTTGCCAGTGAATGCCGCGCCGACTGCAATGGTGGCTAAAATATTTAGCGCGTTGATTTAGATTTGCCAGCGAAAGGTATTTAGCCAGTTGAGTGGCACAGGGATGGCGGCCATGGGGAATTGGATGGGACAAACACGGCCACGGGCACAGCGAACCGCAAATGGACAACCCAAATGTGCCCGGTGACCACTTCCTAGGCAGGGGAGCATTTCTTACGCCGCCTCTCGTTCGCCGGTTGCCTCGTTGACTGGCTGCGCGTTGCCCGTTGCCGTTTTAATTCAAAATCAACAATTTCTGCGGTTCAGCGGACGGTTAAACATGTTTAAGCACTCGCAATGGAAAGTCGCCCATGGCGAAGTCCATTCGCAGAGCCTCCCTGCGGGTCCTCCGGTGTTAGTGAGTCGGTATTAAATAAGCCCCACCGAGCTCCCAAACTGATCCCCTTGTAGTTACTCCTGAATACGCTATTCTCATTTTCCTCCAGGCACAACTCGACTCCACTCATTTCCTTTTTGTGCATTTCATTTTGCTGTTGGTTTTTTAATATTTGTTCCATAAAATGCGATTCGAACAATGGCTGACCCAGGCCCGGCAACGAGGCGTATGATTGTTTGACAGCCGAAACGTAAAAAGCAGAATAACATCCACTTACCGACAACGTCCAGGTAACCCATTTGGCTCTTCATCGGATCCGTGTTGATTTGGCACATGTACCTTGAATGTAAATTATTATAATGAAGGATCGGCGGCATCTCTGGATCCTTTGCTTACCAGCCTTTGTCCGACTCCTTGATGTCCCTGATACGCATGGTCCAAGTCTTGTGCTCGGAGTTGGCGATGCCAATGCGCTGGTTTTTGGTTATGACATGATTTTGAATCGTTAGGATCGTTTGTGTGTCGACTCGAAGCCACGCCACCTGCAAATCAAATAATTAAATATTTTTTTAAGGTTTCAACTTAAACTAAGTTGAATTTCTTAAAGGAAATACTTCTTTTTTGCTTTTTAGAATTTTATATAAATTAATAATAAAAGTTTTTAAGATGTAGTGCTAACTAAATCCATTACCATATAAAGGGGAATAGAAGTAAGCAATAAGATGCTCGAAGTACCAAAATCAGTTCAAATTTACTATGTAATATTTTGTATTATAATATTAGATACCTTTGTTCAACCATAGTTTTTTTTAATTAATTTTTTTTAATTAATTTTAATTAATTCATTTAATATTTTTGAGTTCTACAACATATTGACATAGTATTTAGTTTTTCAGTGTAATTGAAGCTATGCTATCAGGACATAATTGATATTTTAAAAGCAAATATAACTGGCTGTAGTCACATTCCTGGTTTATCCTTATCTGGCATGCCGGAATCCCTTATGGCCGCGTGTCAGTTGTGAATCACGGCGCCAAATTGAACATAACTAGCATGCAAAGCTGTTCAATTATACACAAAAAATCTATTCCCCGAACTGTTTAAGAATTTTCCACCTCCCGCGCACACCCCCAGGAGAAGCTCGTAATTGTACAATTACCCTGGTAAATTATTATGCGATAAAGCACGCAGCTTGTAAGCTAAAAAGCTGAAAGTATTCTGTAAACGGGGGAGCGGGCAGGAGGCCAACCCTTTCACTCAGTGCTTGCATGTGAACCTGCCGCCATGTCAACACGTGAAGCTATTTGACTTATTTGTGAAACCGCATTTTCCCGTGTGCGCATTAATAAATTAAATACAGGCTAATTTCCAGCCGCCTGTATCGAAGGCTAATGAATTATTTTCGGTGAAATTGAATTTGGGTTTGTTTGGGGTCCCGGCCTGCTGTCAGCATAAAGTAAGTAATTACACCCAAGTGCCTGCTTAATTATCTTTGAGCGAAACATCGCTTAATTGTGCATGGCACTGACTGCGGGGTGGCTTTCCTCCGGCAAACTCCGGCTCCCGGGTCCTGGCTTCCCCCCTGTCAAAGTGCTCACAATGCCCGGATGCCAGCCCCGGCGGAGGGCGAGGACAAAGCTTTGCACTTCAATGGAGATCTACATTCTGTTACCTGCTGCGGATTCAGATACATTTGCTCCCCCAACGAGCCAAACGAATGCAAATGCAAACACAAACAAAACCAGAAATAACATCGCGGGAGAAGGTAACGACTATTAGGTACTTATTAATTGAGTAGTAACTTGTATAAAATAAAGTTCTAAAGATGCAAATTTAATGTGTAAAATATTTTTGTAATATAAATAAATTAATTGAAATAACGTATGAAAAAGCAGTCAGTAAAGCTTCCCAGTTTCAAAAGGATTTCAAAAGTATATTCTCCATCCTTTCTGGATTCTATGTAATATACCAAGCATAAACACAGACACTGGGGGAAAGAACTCTACTCCACTCCACTCAACTTCAGTCCAGTCCACAGCTCGCTTAACACGTCCTCATTCATATTTCAATTACTTTTTATGTGATTTTCGCTTTTGTCATCCGGTAAGCCCGGCATATCCCTATTTATGTTTTTATTTTCACTTTCATTCCCACTGCCATTCAACTCTTGTTCCCCGCTTTTGGGTGTCGAGATTTGGTCTTTGAGATTGCCCGACCGGGACTGGGCTCCCGTCTGGGGGGATGATGATGGTGATGGTGATGGTGAAATGTTAATGAATATTAATGCGCCCGGTTTCGGTTTTGTGGCTGCTTATTGAGTGTGTAATCGAGCGGGCTCTGGAGCCGGTGTCGGAGCAGCTGCCGAGCTGATTTGCTGATTCGACTATCATCGGATTTGTGGCGCGAACTCACCTTATACGGTCCGAGGTCCTGGACGACGCACGTTAGGAAGGCATCACGTCCCACGGGCGCTGTCATATTCACAATTGGAGAACTAAACTTGGGATCAACTGTAATAAAGTCAAGGGATATCCGGTCAGAGTGGTTGTTCTTGATGACAGAATAATTGGAATATAATGGGAATCGTGGTGGCTTAAATAAATAGATAATTATGAGGCATAACTCATTATATAGTAATTGGTACCTACCTATTACTTCGGCTGGCACCTCCACCCTCTGAAGATGAGAGGGCCGACTCATCAGGATAACGACCAGTGAAATCGTAACTTCAAAGTTCAGAGCACTGCTCAGACTGTAGCTTCGAGAGGATTTTGTAATCATTTTGAAAATGTATTTCTCAGAGTTTCTTATCGAGTTGGTTGTTAACACACGAAACCATTGAGTTGTCTTTTCGCGGATAAGCAGTTACTGTGGATTAACTGTGGGATGTAATGGATAGTAAGCAGGGAAAAACTTGTGCCTTTAGAAACTCCCTCAAACCCAAGCACGACGACCCGTAACCGCTCCAAAATATGGGCATAACCGCGCCTCGTAATTGGCAGTCATTAGCGCGCCCCTAATGGCAACAACTTCTGGTTCTGGCCATTGCTGTTGCTGTTTATGCGTGTAAACAGGCAACTGGGCAAAGTTCAACAAAAAGTACTTGAAAACAGAATCAAAACTACGAAACAATGGCAAACAATAATCGCGATGCCGGTCGAAAATACGCCAAATTAAAAAGTTTCAAGTTTAAAGCGGGCCGGAGTCCGCATCCGGATGTTCCCCGGCCTCAGCATATTTCTTCCGCCAGTTATGGCCCCTTGCTCTTGGCTCTTATTTTGCGTGTCCTGGCTGTGTAAATTGTGCAGGCGAACAGCTGGCGGGAATTAACTGCCGACCTGCAACTATCTCCCGGGCAAGGTGTTGCATGCGCTTCCGCCAGCCCATTTTATTTCATTTCATTTGGTTTTGTTTCATTTCTGGCATTTAAGGGCGGCCCGAGGGTAGAAACTGTTTACGGACCGGAAATGAAATGTTTCGTTGGCTGCCGCATCGTGTGTGGACTCGTAAATAAAGCATCAAATCGTGCATCGTTACGGGCCCCTCTGACGGCTCCCAAATAGTTGCGCTTTATGCCAAAGTTAAGTTGGCCCTGAGTTCTTTATTCGACCGGGCTAAGTGACATGTGCGACACAGCTTATGGGGCACTGCAGTTGTAATCAGACTTTGGGGAGAGTCACTATTACATCACCGAACTTCGGCACTCAAATGGGTATAAAATTAGTGACGCCGCAAAGTGGTTGACACTCGCAGGGAGCTTGACTTTTATCGTTTAAATGCCTCAAGTATGCACCTTATTTTCATTTTGAAGACCCCCAAAACTCCCCGTGCGCACGGGCCTGATAGAGTGACTTTATTTTCTACTTTCAATTTAATATTTCTGTTTATCAATACTGAAATTTTTAATAAAAGTGTATTCAAATATAAGCGAATAAAAGTCAATCATAGAAAAAGTCTTCAAAGACATTTCAGCTTTATCTTTGACTGCAGACCGAGGCCTATGCCAATTTTAAAACCAAAATGAAAAACAACGTCAACTTCATTTCAAAATAAGGGTACGAATCACATATCAATGTAAGCTTCAAGTCTGTGGTCCGCCCCTACGATTGGAGAACCTTGATTAACTTTCCAGCCAGCTCGGCCCTGAGCCTCGACATGCAAAGGGTTTCGGCTGGGAAATATTAAAAGCCTACTTTCTGGCGCCCACAAACTGACAGGAACAATTTTAAAATGACATTTCATTAAAATTCTTTTCCCTTCCCTGTGAGTTGTTGGGCCTATTGATTTTTTTTTTATAATTTAGCGCAATTGAAAGCAAAGTTGCCGGCATATGTGTTGTGTGTCCTTTTGTCAGACTGACATGGACACACACATTGAAATTCACATTGCATGCCCGGAAAAGTGGAGTACAAAAGACAGCAGGCAAGCGACAGGACTGCAAATGGTTACGGGAGGGGTAGGCACTAAAAATGTCTAGCAAATGGGCATGGCAATATTATTAATAATTTAGAGCATGCGGGCCACGTCAGGAGCCGTAGACAGGGCGAGCGACGGGATCGGGGACAGAGCCATGGCCAGGTGATGGGCTGGGATGGCTTTGGCCCCCCAGACCCTCGGTCTGACCACAAAATCCGAAGCCATATCGTGGCGAGTGCGCCGAGAGTCCCTGTTTGCATAGCTAATTGTGGCGGTTTCTTTGTAGTATTGACTACGATCGAGAAACCAGGAATCTGTTTTATTCATATTTAGAATCAGTAAAGCCTTCAGTCAAAGCTTCGTATGTGCAATGTAGCATTTAACAGAGATTACAGTGAAGTTTGTTTTTAAGTATCAAAAAACATTGAAAAGTATTTAAGTATTTAAACATTAACATCAAAAAATACATGCGATATAAATTGAAAAATATATAACACGCAGATTTATTAAAAACAAAAAATGTTGTTCATATAAATTATTAAACTATTATATTATATTTGCTTTTAGTCATTTATTAATTTTAAATAAAAAATAAATTAATAATATTCTGACAAGTATACTTAATGATTTAGAAATATTAAATGATGTGGCTGCCATCTACCAGTAGGTTCACATTATAAGTTTAATCAAACAAAACTTTAAATAATTAAGCAAATCATGATTAATGTTTTGAAATATAATAATTATTATATTTATTTTTTAAACAAATTATTTCCCCATTCGCATAAAATGGCATATAGCAACGTGACTTTTTAATAAAAAAATGTATTCATGTTACATTCTATTCTCATTTTTAAAAATGTGTAAGATTTTACTGTTAATAAAATAAATTAAACCCGATTTTCTTGGGCTTGCCTAGAAGAAGCTTCAGTCTCTCCCTTAGCTTTTTTGCCTCATTTTAAGGCTTATATCTTCTGCTCCAACTGACAAACTCTATTCAACCGACTTATGTATTTCAAGTGCGGTCTCTACAAAATATTTATGGCACATAATAAGAGCTACTCATGGCAGCTTTGTGGCGGGCCTGTCGTATATTATTTTTATGGTTTCGGACATGCAAAGTTGCCTACCATCCCGCGCTCCAATTTGTATAATCAGCTGCTAAATTATGTGCAAAATGTCAGCACCCCTTCTCCCGCAATCTTTCTGGCATTTGCTGGTGCGCCTTATGAGATTGTTTCTTTAAAGAATCTTGATACTAGCGATATAACCAGCGACAATAATGAGCTAAATATTCTGACCGCACTGGGCCAAGTTTCAATTTCCAACACAAACATTAATTAACACGTGATATATTTCGCTGCTATCGCGATGCGACTTCGACATTTTTCAAAATAAGTCTACGTCCAGCCTTTTGTTTTTTAATCCAAGGGAGCCAAGGGCCTAAGCCAGTTAACTGACCCTGCATAAAATTTGCATAACTCAGGCAGCTCTGTTGGCGGCGCCTTCAAGTATGCAAAGTTTTGCTCGAATTTTCAGAATTTTCCTCTCCGCTCACTTTCCAGCACGGAAGTTGATTATTATCGCTTGTTATTAACAACAGCAACAACAACTGCAGTGCAAGGCGAACTCCGCCCGGGCCCTCACATGTTGGTCATTATGTCAAGCTGACGAGGCGCCCGAGAACCATTACACTACCGCCTTGACTCCCTCGAAAATCGAGCCTGGGCAATTTGCATTCAAAATGCAACTGCAGAGGGTGTGAACCATTGTTTTGATTTCTGATTTGTGAATAGGCTTAGGGATGTTACTTCTGGAGGAGTGTGCCCCCGTAACCGCTGGCTTTTCAATCTGTTTCACTCAACATGTTTTCATTTCCCTAATATATCGCCACCCCCAGGTCTGTCACCTGCCCCTGTCGATAAGCTGCAAATTCGGTTTTAGGACCAGCTGCAATCACAGCCAGGCAGATAAAAACAGAAACCGATCAGAAATTGTATGTAAAATGCAAATGATATAGAGAAATGACATAAATCGAAAACAGCCGGGGAATCCCCTGGGTGTGGGAATCTATTATATCCGGGGCTGCCCCGAAATCGCAACATATTTGCAACAAATGGGCAACAACGGACAGACAATGAATGGATTTGCATTTACATGTCTGCGTGTTTGGCCTGCGCTTTATGGATATCAATGAACTTTAAATTACAGCCGCCAGCCGTGAAACATAAAATATGCAATTGTCGGCGGCCTAAAACCTGCAGCTAGGACAGTCCAGACCTACTGGTCCGACAGTGGCAATAAACAGCGTCGAGTGCCGGACCAGACACATTTGTAGGCAAATTTCAGGACACACCACACATCAGGAGCACGCATTGCACCCGGCAAGCAGGCCTCGTCCGGCGACCAGCGAGGGTGGCTCGCTGCGATTGTTTTTGCCTCGTAAATAACTCGGCTTTTGTTTTTACTTTAAATATAATTACAATAAACACGCAGCTGACGGCAAATGTCGCCAAACTTGGGGCAAAATTTGCCAACAAGCGGCTGAGAACGCGCCCGCGACTTGGCACGCGAGCGGGTTTAACTTGTTGTTGATGTGCCCAGAAATCCGCACTGATTATAATTATTTCGGGATTCACGCCGGCCTTAAAATCACATGGAGTTCAAGAAAAGAATTTTATCGGAATTTTTCCTTAACGTTTTGTCTGAATAAATATATTTTTATCTCAAATCTACTATATTGGTTGTGGTTAAGTTAAGATTTAAATGTGATATTAAAAGATTTAATGGAAACCTGATCTCTAATACACTTGAACCCATTTTTATAAGTAAGGATATAAAGATCACCTAAAAAGATCACCTGTTTCCTAGCTAGCCGGCTCGAAGGACCAAAAATTCCTAGAAGTCTGAGTTGGCTAATGATATTAAATATTTACTTGAAGTTCTTAGAAGGTTCTGTTTGTCACCATTACGTTTCATAACTATTATGTTGGTTGATACATATTATAAACAAAAATTATATTACTGAAAACCCCAAGTTGTCACAAGTTTCTTTACGATATTTGGCTTTTCAGGCACACAGTAACCAACTCTTTAGGAAGAAATCCGCTTAGCACGATTCACTCATGGCTGTATTTGCATCATTTTAATTCACTTGCAGCACGAATGCAACACTTGGCGGCAAAAGCACTCGCGACTAAGCTTCGAATTGTATTCAGTATTCTGTGGCAGGATCGGCAGGACGACACAACCGCACGAAACGAGCGCTGACGAAGGACTAAAGCCTGAGAACCGAGGCTTTCTATGGCTGGAGCCTCTGAGCTAGCTGAGGCACGAATAAATACGAGCCCGACCGAAGATGCTCTTTGGGGCGAATCATCGTCGTTTTGGGGGTGAGTGTGCGGCAGTGTGCTGGTGTGTGTGGGTGGCTCTTTTCCGTGGTGTCAATGGGGGCCAGGAGGCGGTGGGCGGCGGGCAGCTGCGTCGCGAACGAATCAGACAACTGTGATTTTTGTTGTTGCCGGGCCACATTTTATTTTGCTTTTTGTTGGCGGGCGCTTTTCACTTTGTTGTGCTTCTTTTTTTCTAAGCTGCGTGTGTGTCCCGGTGTGTGTGCGTGCTGCCCAATGGGGGGTGTGCTGTGGCAACTCACCACGGTTGAAGCGCTCTCTCGGCCCCGGTTGAAAGCCCGGTTGAAAGCGAGCTCCGGCGGTTGAAGCTCGGGGAAATCCTCTCTGTATACTTTTGGGCGCGTGGAACTTGGAGCCCGATTTTATGAATGAATTCTGTGACGTAGCAAAGGGTTGACTCCGCCGCCGGAAAGGGGACGATAGTTGGGTGCGTGCGATGGAAAAATGGATTGTCATTGGTCATGGCATTGGACTCCGGAAAACAGGGTTTATTGTACGCTCTTATTTATACGTGTGTCAATTGGGAAAACTATTTTAGTTACCTGTCTAAAATATAAATACATGTTGCCAATTTGATGGCTTAAAAATTATAATTACAAATTTATTACACTTGTGACAGTAAAAATATTAATTCTATTTGTCATAAACGTGTCTGGTAGAATAAAAAACTTTTTTCATTTTCTCAAAATTTTTCTGGAGGTAAATTCTTAAAATAGTACAAAATATTTACAAAAAAATTCAGTATGCAGTTTTATTAGCCTTACAAAAACTAACTCCGAACAGTTTTCCGAATTCGAATTAAGGTATTTTTAGCTTAGTTATTATATTTTTAAGATTTCATTTTCAAAAAATCATGGAGGATAAATATTTAAATTGTAGTACTCTTTTCGGGGTATTATAATATCAGTCAGAAGCATAGAACACAGTGAAGGAGTCATTTCTGACCCTATAAATATAAAATATATTCCTTATCAGTCGTGTCTGTTAAATTTGTAAACTTTTTTTTAAATTTTGGAATTAAAATAATATTTTGTATAATAAATTGAAATTCAGTATGCAGTTTTATTACTCTAACCCTAAAATATAAAATATTATAAATACTTATTTACTGCAAGGGTACTGAAACATCGGCTCTTGTTACAAATAAGAGATAACCGGAAAGGAAACTAACTTCAGTAAGCCATTGGATCAGAGGACTAAATTTCAGAACAATCATAAGAAAGTTTAAAAACCATTATTTTGTATTCGAAAAGATCATCTTTACAGGTTTTCAAAAGGTAAATCTGCTAATATAAAGATTGGCTTTATATTTTAAAAATTTAATTGTAAATTATTAAGTTGTTAAAACTTGTTATTAAATTATTCATTTGTATTTTAACAACAATACTGGGAATAAAACTTGCTGTGTGACTTTGGATAAAACATTTTTTAATAACCAATCTATATAACTTTCCAATATAAAAAATATAACTCTCTGTCGAAAAAATGTACATAGATCCTTTTCAGTTTGAACCAAACGGTCGCTTGAAAGCCACCCTTTCCAGGATATAATAACTCGAAATAGCTGCCGTCGCTTCAAGTGCGCTTGCAACTTGTTCCGCAGCATTTATCATTTAATTGAATTTCACTGTCCCGTGAAACTTTTCCTCCGAGACATAAGCTGAGCGCGGCCAGGAGTCCCAAAGGATACCCCATGCACACGCACACAGGCCCAGACACAGACACGGTTTTCAATAACCGTGCCAGATTGTGTTAGGCACCGATTTCGGTTGGGCCCCCTCCCGTTGCCTCCTAATTGCTCGCATATATCAGCTGCTTTTCGGGAGCTAATCAACCGGGAGGTCGGTCCTCCCTACCCCCCTTCCACCCAAGTATCCGTGGCGGCCTATCATTTTCAGTTTCACACAACACACGCACACGGCCAATAAATAATGGCGGCGGCAGACGACCAACAACACCAATAACAGATTTTATGCTACATAAAAAGATTGTTATAAAGCGAAAAATGTTGAAAAGGATATCCGCGTCCTCTATCTGCCCCCCTCGCTTGCCTGGCCCTCCTTGCCCGCCATTACTTCGTCAGAAAGTTTGCATTGCGTGCCAATGCACTGGAGCCACAAATCATTTATACTGAAAGGGTTAGGACTACACCGGGGAAAGGAGCTTGTGGAGTCTCAAGGCAAAGATTGTAAAATTGATCATAAAGCTAATGCTGACTCTGATTCTCCGAAATGTGTAGCCACGATTACAGTCTCAATAAAGTAATTTGTGGCTGATACAAGTTATTCCAATAAAGGATTTTCGATTTATATATTACTAAGGAATTACTTTATATTTATTATATTTTAATAACAAAGCTAGAGGTTTTGTGTTAAAAAAAATATATTCAAGTTACTAAAACCCAAAACTTTTAAATGGTTCTTTATAAAATAAAACTTAATCTAGCTTTAAATTCACTGAAAATTCTGTTAAAAATGCCTTTTGATTGTAATAAATATTTACCCATAAATTAATAATATTATTTTGCTTAGTGCACACGGACTGGCAAGTTATTTTCAAGTTCTTGCTTCGTTCCTTGTGGCACGGCTTCCTTGTTGGATTCCCTTATTTGGCCGGGGGCCACCCTAATATAAATTTTGACACCTGATAATTGCTTTTCACTCGCTTCCGCGTTCTGTGCTGGATGCGACGACGACAGCTGCAGTCCTTTCACCCGCTCGGCTCACCTTCATCCCGGCCCTGCCCACCCCCAAGGACATCGCTCAAAAACCCCCCGTCCGCCCGCTGATAGTGGCTGAACATGCAAAGCTCCTCCGAAGGAACCGATGGTGGTATCTGCAGGATAGTTTGTTAGCTGCTTAACTGCCATAAATTATGACTACATTTTCGGCGCCGTTTAATAGACAAAAGTTCTGGGTGAGTTATAGACGAAGCGTAAAGGCTGCCAGCCGGCTTAGGAAATTGCCAATTAAAAGTCTATAAAAGCGTATGATTACGGGGGAATCGATGCAGGTCTCTGTTATATGCATAAATGAAGACATTAACACAGAAAGGGCCAACATAAAGTTCTTATAAATACTTTTAATTGAACACAAGCTAAGTTTCCCTGTTGCCGATTCGAATGAGTACTGTTTTTAGAGAAGCCGAAAGGGAAAACCTGTGTTTCATTTGATAAATAAATTTGTTAAAATGTTGCTAATATTCTAAAGACCAGCAGTTACGCATAATATTTTCTAAGCTCTACCGAAATGTATAACATGTTAAAGATAAAGCAAATCATTTTAATCAAACAATTTTTTTATAAAGGGTATAGCTAATGCGTACCAAGAAGAATAATGGAACATTCCGTAAAAATAAACAATTGGAGTACTCAGCTCTGCTTTCCAGTCTTCAAGTCTCTCCCTTTGTTCTCTTTCTTAATTCTCTTCTGATTATTTCCAATAAATTACGCAACACGCACTTGAAAGCCCGATCGAGCTCTGGAAATTGTCAGGCTGTTGGATCAGTTGAAGTTGTCACCTCCAGTTATCCAGTCGTTCTTCGCAAATATTAAAATTGCATTACCAAATGTATTTTTTTTTTCTGTGATAAAGTGTATGGTGAAATAATTAAAGTTAAGATCTCATAAAGAAATTAAGTCTGGCCAAGTGAGGCTTGAATAAAACAAAGGTAGGTGATTTACTGCTTCTACTTAAATTTAGCATCAACATATGCAGCTTTGGGCTATCTGAGTTTATTGTTTTTCGTCTAAAAACCCCTCTCCTTGGCTGCGTTCGGCATAAATCTGTCAGGCCACTTCCGCTCCTGTTGCATTTATTGATTAATATCGCTCATTATGCCGGCAGTGGACGCCTTTGCTTGCCCACAACTAATCACCGAAATGGCCAAAATGTTGAGACTGTCCCAAGCTCCACTCCTGCCACTTGTCACAGTGGCTCCTTGCCTACCGATTGTGTGCGCTGCACTGGCCATAAATTTAATATGACACCTACAGGATGCAGACACACGGACCGCCCCGCCCCGCCCCCATGTCACATGCATTATTCACACATATTTTGCTAATTAGCAAAATATTGTAAATGTTTGGATTTGTGCGAGCAACTCTCGGCAGGAGACTCGGGGCAGGGGACTGGCGCTCAAGTGGGCAACCTGGGGTGTTGGCCAAAGGAGCAGCAGTGCATCAAGCTGAACCGCAATGGCTTTCGGTCAGCTCACATGGCCAGGTTCCCTGCTCGACGCCCCCATTTGTGTGTTGATTTAATGCCCATGGTGTCGGCTTCTGGGATAACTGAGCTGTTGCCTCGGGAAATGGAGGGGAACGCTGGTGGGGCTTTGCGGCGGCTATAAATTTCGGTTTGGCTTTCAATCGACCGCAAAACGGGGGAATTTAATTGAATTTCTGCTGACGAACAGCAGCCAGGCTTGTTTATTCTCGACTGGTGTGTTTACATTAGGCGCGACACTGCTCCGACTCCGTCTCCGTCTCTTCCTCCGCCAGCCGATCGACTTGCAACCGGACACCCTTGTCGGGCATGAGTATCATGGTACGCCGTGTGACCGTCAGCTTGTCGGGCGATCCGGGCGGCAGGCGGAAGCGGAAGCGCAGGAGCAACGCGATCAGGCCCACCTTCACCTGCATCCGCCCGAAGCGCAGCCCGATGCAGTTGCGCGGCCCGTCGCCGAAGCCCAGGAAGGCAGTTGCCGGTCGCTCCTGGCAGGCAGCCGGCTCAAAGCGCTCTGGACGGAACTCGTTGGGCTCCGGATAGATGTCCGGGTCGTAGTGTATGGCTCGCACGGGTATGTGTATGTTGGTTCCCTTCTGCAGGACAACGGGCTCGCCACCGTTGCTAGCCGGAATCTCGTAGTCCTCAGAGGCAATTCGGGTTAGGGAAGCCAAGGCAGGGTATTTGCGGAGGGTTTCTGAAATGGAATTGAAATTGTTTAAATCAGTGATTCAGTAATGTATATTCAGACATTCATTTTATGAGCTACGTTAAAAGGCAGATTTTAGAATAATACTGTTTCTATACTTTATCTTTGAGATAAATCTAGACGGAACGATACTATAAACTTTCGGGTTGAGTAATAATCATATTAAAAGTTTAGGTAAATAAAATTCTGACAATTCAGATACAAGATAAAATAAATGCACACTTAAGCAGGTGTTACGCTATTTGTTTTTTCATTTAGATTTTATGATTTGACTTTTGAACGCTTAATAATCCGAATGACTTTCAGTTTTCACGTTACTTTTCCTTTCACTGCTCACGTTCATTGGCCGTTCTACTCGGGAATAATTCTTATCTTCTTCAAATGAGTAACCAAACGAAGTGCCCTCATTCTTATCTCATACTGAAACACATCATACCTGTGATAGTCTGATCCAAGTAGGGCATCTCCATCATGGCCTCGTAGGTCAGTTGTCCATGTCTGGCGATCACCTCGCGTATCTCCCGCCGCAGCTTCTCCTGCACCGCCCCGTTCTTGGCCAGCTCGAAAAGGGCGTAGCT
The DNA here is from genome assembly GCA_018904565.1 of Drosophila tsacasi. Classification (NCBI taxonomy): domain Eukaryota; kingdom Metazoa; phylum Arthropoda; class Insecta; order Diptera; family Drosophilidae; genus Drosophila; species Drosophila tsacasi. The sequence continues at coordinate 49,271 of JAEIHY010002500.1, forward strand.
CATGTTGCTCGAGCTGGTCTCGAATCCGGCAACGAAGAACACAAAAGCCTGGGCGGCCATCTGCTCCACGGTTAAACCTTTGCCGTTCTCCTGGCGCCGGAGACCGAGCAGCAGATCCATGAAGTCGTTCCGACGGATCTTCTCGCGCTCCCTCAGCTCGACAGTTTCCCGAACGATGCGCATAAAAAACTCGGTGACCTCCTGGGAAAGGACCCTCACCGGCAGCCCCAGCTTGGCCAGTGAGCTGAGGTATGTGAACTTGAAGATGCGCCAGCGGATGCTTTTCTCACTATTCTTGAACAGCTTTCGACCCACAGTTTGGAACTCCGCCTGCGGATCTTTGAGGCTGTTGCACTTGGTGCCGAAGGCACAGTTTCCGATGACATCGGTGGTGTAGCGACCCAGCAGATCGTGCAGCTCCAAAATGGAACCCTGTGATCCCACCAACTCCTCGAAGGTCTCGCCC
>JAEIHY010002519.1:0-16270 GCA_018904565.1 Drosophila tsacasi
TTGTCATCAAAAAGTTGATTTTTGCAATGTATCTCTATCTTTTGCCCCATTGTGCGTCTGGTGGTTGGGTCTTTCCTGTTTGGTCCTTGGTCTCGCCGGTTGGCCGTTTATCTTGTAATGTTTGCTCTTAACTTAATGAAAGACAAATAATTACATGAAATGCATTTAAAATGCAATAATTATCATATTATGAGCAGATCGATAAGAGAACATGCAACATGAGAACGTGAAAATTAATAATTAATTAACATTGATTCGACAGATAAATATAATTATGTGCTAAGGTTGAAGCTCATTAATAGGATATTAAATTAATAGAGTTTTTAAGGTTTAAATGATGAGAAGCATTAAATATGTAATTTGTTGGCTGAACTAGGAGAAGTTTAATATAGAGCTTGAAGATGAATTCTGGTGATAAACTATATACTTTTCTAGCTTCCTTTTTGACTTAAAAATAATATTTATTGACTAACAATAGTCCCGATAACTTCTTCAAAACTTATACATTTATTTCCTTTTTTATTCGCACGATTTGCTTGGTAGTTTTCCCATAGAATTAATTTCACATAATAATAACTATGACTGGCCATAAAAATCTGCAAAAAAATGATTTGCATTTTCAGCATACGTTTGCCAAAAAATAATATTCCCAAGAGGGTGAACCTTGGGTGCCTTGACAAATTTCGTCATCATCGCCGTGGAACTTTCATGCAAAACCTTCAGGGGTGACCCTGTCCGCGATCTGGGTTCGGATCGAAAGCAACCCTGAATCGGGCGCCCTATCAAAAGTTAGAGTAAGAGAGAGAAATAGAAAAAAGGGTGGCGCAAGTCGGTAAAAAATAGAATAAAACAAAATCCACGACAATCATTGAATCCTTATTACTGTCATTATCGATGCGCGTTCTTGTGGTCGTCGTGCGGTTGCTTTTTTGTCCATCCCCTTTCCTTCCTTCGAATGTGATGTGTGTTTTTTTTTCTGCCCGCGTTAAGTTTCATTTTTTATATGTTTTTTATCAGTCGTCGGAGGGGGTGGAGTCGCATCGTTTACCGGCTAATTTCAGTTTAGTTGCGCAAACGAGCGCGACGCGTGTCCTGCGGCAATTTTCAGCCTGCTAGGCGTGCTCCTTGCCCCGGCCATTATTTTTTAGACCCCTACCGCTTTCGAAACGGTATATATATATATATATAGATTTCAACCAGTCCGGTGAGAACTTTTGTCATTGTATATACACTGAAATCTTTTTCCTTTTGGGATAAATATTATTGGGAATTTTTAGTAAAGTTTACACAAACTTTGACTTATTAAGATGAGTAAATTGTAAATTACAAAGAAATTTAAGTTTTTTAGCTGCCAAATGGTTACCTAAAATTATAAATGAGGTAAAAATAACTTCAAAAAATTTTAAATAATTTTGTAATCATTTTTAAAATATTTTGATTGTACATTGTTAAGAAATTAAGGTTGCTAAGCGATTTGAGGTTAATTATCATATTAATTAATAGGTATATGTATATGTAATATTAATAATAATAATAATGTTAAAATTAAATATTAATATAAAATAATTATTCCTTAATTTTGTGTCCATTCAATAAATTAAACAAATATTTTCTTTATAATATCGGTATCTATGTATATGAATTGCTTCATTTTCATACCATAATTCCATCGAATATTGATAAAATCAATTTCTAGGTAAAATATTTTATAAAAATATAACATTAAATTATTTTTTTTAGTGTAATCATTCCCTTAGCCCTGTGTTTCATCCATCGTTTAGCGTATTAATTGTCACAAAGTATCGCATGGCCAGGACCTGCTGCGGGTAAAAATTTCGGTATGGGGATCTGTCTCTAGGGGTGTGGTTTTTCTTTCTTTTCCTCTTTTTTTCCACCTTTGATTGCAACGCGTTTATCGCATTCCAATTTATTTGTATTCGAATTGTAGTCGCCTTCCCCCGGTATCCATTTATTTGCTTCGCTCATCATATTGAATTTCAATTTCAGATCTCGCACTCCCATTAATCGCCCCCTCCGAACTCGTTTATTCCATTGGCTTTTTAGTTAATTTGCTAAGTAAATATGTGGGTACGGAATGCATAGGTTGTATTTCTCGTAGGTGATTCGATATTTGTGTCATCTGGGTGTGTTCGATGTTGCCTGATGTGATGGTGATGGAATGACTTTGGGAACCGAAGGACTGTCAGTTTATGGAGTTTATTGACAAATGAGAGGGGGAAGAAAATATATAAATGTGTAAAATTGGTTGAAGAGGAAAATAAGAATAATTATTTATTATTATATAATTTTAAAAATGTATATAAAAGGATACAAAAGTTAGGAAAACTTTAAAACTAAAGTTAAACTATCTAAGAAATCAACTGTATAAAAATGTGTAGAAAAACTATTAAAAATATTTAACAGTCTTATGTGTCTTATAAATATTCCTTACTTAATTTCGAAGAACACCTTGTGATTTTCTGTAATTTTTCTTTCAAGTTACTAATGACTTTGTAATTAAAGTCGCTTCACACCTTTCCCCTTTCGTATTCAAATAAGCCAAACTGGAAAAAGCGTGTAATGAGACCTACTTCCATTTAATTAAATCAAAGCAACTCGCTCACATAACAAATATTCAAATGAAAAATTACCATGAAGAAAGTCACTCAATTGTGAATCTCGTTAGACACAGACAGTTAAATACGACAAAGAAAAAAAGGAACACCACTCCAGCATGACTCTGGACTATTTTCCCCTCTCTTCGATCATAAATGCAATTAATCAAATCAAAAAGTTTGTGTGTAGATTTGAAAGCAGACATTTAACTGCTGAAATTCGGAATTCAATTGGGCATTTAATGGTAGATAATACACACAATAAGGAAACGTTTAGGGAGTATGGGAAATGATTTGCATTTTTGTAGGTAAATAAAGGAGGAAGAAGTTTCCTGAAAAAAAAAAAAAACCTAAAAAGAGGATGTCTGAGGAAATAAATGTATAAATCATTGATAAAAATGAATAAATAAACGGAAATTTGATTTGGAATATCTACAAAGAAATTCCCTTTACTTAAATTAAGTTATTTTCCAAAGAAGTTTTGAAAATAAATCCTTCTTATGACCACATCCTCCCTCATTCCTCAATTATTCACTTCCACTGAAGCAATTTTTAACAAATTTTCACAACACTTTGCGTGACTCTACGTAACGGAAATATCTATTACAGGGAGAAAATAATAGTAAGAAAAAGTTTCCCATTACCAACGGTTACGACCACCCTAAAAACCGCGACAGCTGACGACTTTTCGTGTGTTCGATTCATTGGAACAATATGAATAATTGGGCATAGCCAATGAGAGTAGTTAGTGGAACACCCGAAATTGATTGACAGTTGTTGTCAATTCAAACGTCAACACGTCCGCGTAATGACCAGAGAACCCCATCGAACGAACAGCCCAGACGGGGCAGAACTTGGCCGGCAAATTAATTTCCTTCGAGTGGAAATATATATGTTTATGAATTATTACTCAATTGCCTGCCGTGGGTTCTACACCTGATCGATTACGTCTGTTAGGGGACTGAGCTCTCAGTGGGAGAGTTGAGGCGATCAAAAAACAATAAATATTATGACATATTGCATGTTTGTACATAATTTTTTGTGGTCAACAGGACAGGCAATGCAGCAAGTCAGCTATTGATAGAATTAACCCACAAAGTCTTGAAATATTGTAGAGGTTTGTTAGAAATAATTAATATATATTATAAAAACGGTCTGGAATAAATTTGTACATACGTAACAATTACTTTGGGTTCTTTTAATATCTCACCAAGGAAATTAGTTCTATTTGAATATCAAATATATATTTTTTAGCTTTCTTTCTCGTTTAATTCAACTTGAAATTCACTTAATATTTTAATACAATTCCTGACCCTTTCTGAGCCCCAGTGGGTTAATAATCATAACCATTTTGCCCTGTCTTCGCTTTGGATTAACCAAATACCACAATTGGTAATTCGAAAACCAGTTCGGGGCGCCACTTTATCCAATTGAAATGCCAAACGGCTGCCACGCCCCCCTCTGGAAGATTCTACCGGATCGTTGCCGCCTCCGGGGCCTGTGTCGTCTTGGCCAGCTTTGCGGTTATTAATTCTTTGCATATTGGAGAGCCTAAGTCGCCGTCGTCGTATTGTATAAATTAAATTTGCTTACACCGCGCACACGCCCCTTGCATGTTGTTTAGCATATGCCACGCCCCCGATCAATGGGGGCCAGCAGCAGTTGGCATCCTTTATCGGGGGCTGCCTGCTTAATTATAGCTTATCACATTTCCATAGTCGCGGATCGAGCTCGTTTTTCATGTGTGTCATTCTGGCCGTTTGGCTGTAATTGCCGGTCTCCGATATTTTCACAGTCGCATAAATCATAAACTTCGAGGAGTTAACTTGGCGAACCTTGGCTCTGCTTCTTCTCCTCCATCTCCTGCTGACCTTGACATTCACCAGATTTTGGGATATATATATATAAATACTGATATAAAATCAAAAGTAAAACATTTCCAATACCGTTAGGCTCGCACACAAAAACTAATTGCAAAACAAAAGCATTCACCAAAAAATTCCGCAACAAAGCAGTCTCCCAAAATAAAAAAAGAAAGAGGAAAAAAGCTGAGAGGAAAAGGCAGATGCAGACTCAGAGGCCGCAAAACTGGTCACAAAAAATGTCGCAGACTTAAGGGAATGCAGCGGTTTTTTACTGCCCCACCTCCATTGTTTTGCTATTTAAATTTTGATGGCATTGTGAACACCAACAACGATCAGGGGGCCTTCAAAGCGATGCCGAAATGTATCGAAATCCGGTGCGGAATACGGTAGCGATAGAGAGCCGCCAGCATTAGCATCGATTTCGCTTTGAAGGATTGTATCTTTGTATATCTGTATCTTGGCTTTTTGGCATTTCGTCAGCGTTGTGGAGTTGTGTGTACTAGCGGTATTTTTCAGGGTTGCCAAGTTGATAAATGAATCTTTAAGTATATATTGTATGCTGAAAATAGTTTGGTGATAAAATATGTATTATTATATATATTTTGTGAGAATAAAATGTCAGATTTAAAAGGCAATTCTTAGAAAACTATGCAATAAGAACGAAGATTTGCATTATGACCGGTTATTTCTAGGGTTCCCAAGACGATAAATAAGGCATAATTAAGATAGAACTATGTATACTAATATTATATTATATACAAATGGAAAAACTGAACAACAAATATAAGGGAACATATTACATAATCAATCCTTTAAATTTCCTAATTAAGGAGTCGAACACAACCCTGTCAATTTTCCTAGGACCTGACAGCCCTGTCCAGCCTTTAGACAGAATGTTGACGATTTAAATTTGCTACCAAGCCCAGGCAAGAAACCACTGTCAAGACCAGAGCGAAAACAAACAATCGGCAACAATCAACTACCAATTCAATCTATAAACCGAAAACCCGAAAACCGAAAGCCGAAAATATTTATGCATTTTGATGCGGCAAAATGAATGATTTGACTTTGACGAAAAGATGTCAATGCCATGAAAAGAAGTCGCGAAAAAAACCAAAAGGAAAAAGTATAAATGGAAAAGAGCCGAGCCAAAGCAGAGTAAGGAATGCATTGGGGACAAGGACTGGGCCCGCTTTTGGTGGATATTAGTGCAAAACGCTTGGATCCTGCCGACAATTTAAATGCGCGTCCCCTTGCACGAGCCCAGGGAAACCAGTGGAGCAACCGGATCCGGTCCACACAGTGGCAACAATAATCAGAACAGAACAGAACGGACCCGAACATGGCCTCTGCTCCGCCGCTCCTTGGCTTTCCTTTGTGGCAAATGTCGTTGTCGTCATCGTCATCCTCATCGTCGTCGTAGTCGTCGTCGTCGCCGCTTGATGAAAGCGTCAGAAATTGATGGATGTGAATGCTGGCTGGTTGGCTGAATGTTTGCGAGGGGTTCTGGCTTGAGGGACTTTGGCTTGAGCCGCAACGCAAATCTTTTCGGGCCACATTGGCTACTGTTGGCCAAGCCGCCGACTTCTCGAGTTCGGCTTTTGGGCCTTTGAAGTCGCTCGTTGCGGTAGCAATTTGTGCTTTAATTTGAGTTTAAAAACTATGCACAACTCTTGGCCCAAAAGCTCCATTGTTGCTAGTGTTGTCGTTGTCAAGGCGTAGCGAAAAATTTACAGACGCAGTGGGTCTATGGGAAATGTCGTTTGGGGAGCGGCAGTGCCTACATAAGGCTTAATTTATTAGGTTTTCTATTTTAATTTAAATAAAAAATGGGGTTTGGTAGATTGTTTTCCATTAATACATATTTAAAGTGGTTTTTTAAGACAAGAATATTGAATCTTAATGGCAATTCCTTAAGCAATATTTTCAATTCTTAAAAACTTCAAAATAAATCCCATAAATTGCCACGATTTCCATATGAGGCTCAGGAACCAGTAAAAATGGCAAGACACAAGGCCAAAACATTTAAATCTGTTGTAATAAATTTTGCGGCCATCGAAAATCGCAACTGCAACAACAAAGCGTGACCGACAACAGAGAAAAAACAGAGACGGAGAGACAGAGATCCAGAGACATTGCGGCTGAGATGATTGCAGTTCATAAGATCCGGCCACTCGCCTCCTGAATATATGCGTGTAATGGCTTCCTTAAAGCCCAAACACAAAACCCGCCAAAAGGCATGATCAAAAATCATACGGCCGACAAGGGGAAAAAGTCAAGAAAGGCAAAAGCCGCTCTCAGCAGCAGCAGCCGATGGCCAACATCATGATGATGAGGTTGTCAACGTGGCCATAACCGAGGATCACAGTGGCAAGCGGAATTATCGGACAGTGTCAAGGATGGAGTCCACGGATTAGCTGTGATATTTCAGCCAAAAATGGAATGGTTGCTTGGTAGCGTGATTAGTACTAATTAACAGGTTAACACTTGGACGTTTATGGGAAACGTTTGTAATTATTATTAACAGATAAAGGCTTTAAGCCATAATCATATAATATTAATACAACAAGAGGTACATTACCCCCACTCACCATGGCCATAATTATCACTAAGCCAATTTAAAGTTCTTTTTAAGAACTGAAGCCTTTTCATAATTGAACTGGTATTTAATAATGTCCAAGATAGTTCTGCAAAACTCCTTTCCTTTCCTTTGCGCCCAAGGAATCTAATCTATATTTGGCAAGTGCCAAGAGCCACATGGAGAGCAACTTAATCCAACGCCTTGCGCCACAAATTCCATCTGCCATAATAATTTCCGCGAAGCCAACTATATAGTACACCCTTCAGACCATCTTTGAGTATAGGGTATACATATATATAACTGCCAAGACCTGAGCTGCCTCACAAATTGTTTTGTCACTCGAAGAAGTTAACTTTTTCTGAGACTATCATTAAAATGATGAAATGCTTTGGCTTACACTTAGGCATAGCCAAGTAGGAACAGCAGAGGAGTTGGCCCAAAGGGGAGGTGGTTGTGCTGCTGCTTCTGCTGCTGCTGCCTGGGACAAACAAAGTAATCCAATAATTTTTAATTAAAACTCAACACTCGGGGCAAACAATTTTTTCCAGATAAACTGTCATTATGCGCCGTCAATTAATTTTTGCTCCCCTCCCCTCACCGTTTAATGATCATCATCAGAGGAGCGGTGGCAGCAACAATAAGAACAACTTGACGACGACGCCAAATGAATATTGATAAATGGGGCGGTGCTCCAGAAAAGTGGGCGTCGGTGTGTGAAGAACTAAAAAAAAAAATAAGAACAGAAAAAATGGAAAGAGCCGAGGTATAGCACAAGTTGGCAAGTGGAAAACCAATTGCCAGTTAGACAACTTCACTTGCCGTTGGCTTAAAGATTTAGTTTGACAATTAATAATTTTCGTTGGCCATGGGAAGATCTTTCAAGGTGGTTATTGTGAGAAGAGAAAAGAGTTCTCAATGAAGATCAATTACAGATTGGAAAGAACAGAAATATTTATAAGGAATGCTTTAAAATAATTAGAAGGAATTTATAGTAAAGGGTAAGAAAAATTTAAGAAAAAGGATTATATAAATTTGTGTGTTTTTTTGGGTTTAATTTCATCATTATTCTTCAAACTTCTTTAATTTCAATATAACTATTATCCTTAATTACCAAAAGATTCAATTTCAATTAAAGATAGATGTTAAAGATATGCCACACTTCAGCACTCGGTCAACTCCATATAAAATTATTCTAAAAAATGTATATTAAACTGTTCATAGACATTTTCTATTCTATAATAATAATTCTATTAAAACATTATTCCTAATAACCGAAAGATCACATTTCCCCCAAAGAGATATTATTATAAATTTCCCGTTAAAGATATGCCACACTTTAATCGATCTTCACCCACCACATGGTCACACTCCAGATCTTGCCGCATTCTGGAAAACCTTTCAACACGCGCCGAGTGTCATAATAAATTTGAGGGAACAAAGCGAAGGGATATCATCGTGGTACCTATGGCACAACAAGGAGAAATACGTAATCGAGGGGCCAGAAACACCCTCGCATACTGGGATTGGGATTCATATTCCCTCCCTCGCTGTCTACAGTGGTGGATCCCTCGCGGAATGACAAAGCACTTTCGATGGATGTTACACAATAAACACACACAATAAGGGCAATCGCGATAAGGATCGGCCGTGGAAGTCGGTCTCAGTCAAGGTTAATGCCACGCCACTCGAGAAATTGAGGGCAGTCTAAACGGAGCGTTTAGACGGGATCATCATATATGTAGGTTGGTAGGGGGAGTGGGAAAGTATCTCTGGACGGGGTTAGTTACTGGATATATAGTAATAGGGTATAGGGGCTCTCCAGAGGGAAGCGTGCCGAAAGTGCGTTGGTCAAACAGGATGCATTGTATGTCATGTTGGGAATGGGGATGATATTGCCAGGGGAACGAACGGATGATGACCACAGAATGCTCAAGGATGGGTCCAGGCATCGAGTGCTGTGTGTTTGGACGCCTACACAAAGTCCAGCGGGCAGTTGGTTTGCAGGGAATTTTTACTCAGAATGCGAGACAAAAACGCACCATAAATCACGTGACACGAGGGAAAGAGAGATACAACAAGCTGGTCATTGCTGGTTTTGCACCTGGAAGCGTTTTGTGGGCGATACACATACACACACATCGAAGGTCAGGTCATAGTTCATCTGCAGTTGAACTAAATTACTCAACAGCCTCGGACGCGGGCTGCCGTTCCATCTCTCACTCTCTCTCCTTGCACGCTCCATTTGACAATGGCTTTTTGTTTCGCCTTGAATGAGACGATTTCGAAAAATTGTAAATAGTCCTGATGACTTTATTTAATTTTTATTGCATTCAGTCAGCGAATTTACAACGCTCCTTTGTTCATTTTCGAGTATTGTCTGGTTTAAACAAAATCATAGCATTTTGGAAGCTACTCGAAACAACGCCTGCAATTTTCAAGGGCCAAAAGTGAGAGGAAGGAGAAAGGATATGGCTTCTGATGGTTTCATTGTGGTGCTGGGGATACAAAGGACTTCCCAATGGGTTCTATACAAAATAGTTAGGGAATAAAATATGTTATAAGTACGCCACAGAAGTCATGAAGAAGCCAAACCTATAATTTATGGGTTTGTTAAGATTATTTAAAATCAAAAATACTTTGTAAGAAATTAACATTGCAGTCATAAATGTAAGTTTTTTTAATTAAATATTTATATAAATTCGTAAATAAAAAATACTGTCATAAATTATTGTTGAGGAAATATAGAAATAAAAGATCTTCCTCTACTTCCCTAGCTTTTTGAGAAAAAAATGCACACACTCACTTCGAACGCTTCAACCGCACTTGACAATTAAAAACGCAAATTTTTGCCATTGTCTTAATTTAAATAAATTAAATTTTATGACACTCGCAAGCTGCAAGTGCAGTTTGCAGTCTTAATTGGCTTCATGTCGGCCGACACGAGATGAGAACGAACCCCAAACCCAACCCCTCCGCAAACCCAGCCGCGCGCTAAAAATGTAATCAAGGGGTTCTCTCTGTGTGTGAGAATCCCTTAATCGCTCTGGGTTGACAGGCAAAAAACACCCACAAAAGGCAATTTGCATGGAGCTGCTGGCTGCGGTACAAGGAAATACAATTAACATCGGGTTTAATGTGCATTTAATGAGAAATATAAAACAAAAAGAATATTACGTCCGTTTGGCTTGCGTGTTGCTCCTCTTCTCTTTGTAAGATTGCAGATTGCTGATTTTTAGCCCGATTTTATGTCTTTGCATGGTCGGTGTCTATTTCTAATGTGGCGCGGTAGCAAATGATATTTACTAATTAGTTATATGTATTGTAATTCTTTCATTGCAAGCCACTGACCATGGCCAAAACGTTGCTTTCTTTGTCTGTGTCTCTGTAGATTATCGCAATCATAAAATGTATATTTGTTCGCTATGATGATGTTTTCTATTAGCGCGTTCCGGAATGGGCTCCAGGGGATTGGCTTTAACATTGTTATTTAATAAGATTTTGATAGTTCTTGGCATAATGCACAGGCTCGATTTGTAGCGGAACAGTGGGGCCAAGTAATTGGGTTTTATAATGGAATTAATTCGAAGAATAATGGAAATCAGTGGTTGAACAATAATTCTTTATTAGGTTTTAAGAATATAATTTAAAAATATATAATTTGTAAGATCTTTAAATATTGTTTTTGTATATGAATAAAATATATAAGTCGTTATCTACTTCATTTTATTGAACATATATTTTATTTGAATTCTCTGACAATTTTCTTTCACTTTGAAACACTGTACACCTCCAAAGAACCCCTCAAAGAGCCATGAAATCATGCTGCATTATATTTGTGCAACCTGTAATGAAGTAGGTGTTGTGGCTATAGCCCCCCACATTAACATACCCAGCCAAGAGAGTCGAAATGGAGGCAGGCGGTCCTCTCCAAGATCCCTTATCCCACAGCTCCATTTCCCTGGGCAATCACAAGCCGGGCATCAGAGACATTCTATGGCCACGAATGAGAGCTTTAATGAGCCCCAGGCCCGTAAATTAAATTCAGAAATAATATTATCTTGGCCGCCCACTCCGCCGCCCCCTGTGGCAGTTGCATGATCGCATGCAAAGTGCCGGGAAGTTGGCTTAACCATTTGCCCCCTGGACGAGAGGGCTGGCAGTCGGCGCCACTTTTGCGCTTCGCAAGCCACAGACACTTCGTTATAAAACAATTTAATTTCGAAAGCCAGAAGGAAAGAAGGCTAAGACCGAATTGCGGCAAGTATTTACAAAACTAATTCTTAATTAATGACCATCGAGGAGGGTGCGGAAGAAGTGGCGGTTAACTTGCATGCTCGACCTTTTCATATAATTTACAAATTGGACGGCAGTTCCGCAGCCCTCCCTTTTGCATTTTCCGAATGCTAATTAGGCTTCTTTGTTTCACATTTTTCATATTGTTTGTCGAAGGCAAATTAAAGTTGCATAATTTTTTTTTTTCTTTCCACACACTCGCAGAGAACACCTGCAGCCCGGAGTTTTGGCATTCGATTGGTATTTCTTGGTGCTTTGTGGTCTGCGCTTGCATTCATTAAGTACACGCAAATGCAATAATTCCAAGTTCTTTGTATGATTTTAAGGTCAGTATTGGTAAATAATGGGTTAGCTATTGATTGGACCGGGGTGAGATGGTTATGACTCAGGCAGTGCGGTTGCTGAAGCCGAACGGAAAGGATTTTCGTTAAGTTAGCTTTGGAGTGCATTGAAAATAGCCAACGAGTTTGCATAATTTACATTAAAGGCTTGTGGCTATCAATTTGTGGTAATTACTGGAATTAATTAAGGTCTAAGTAAGAATATTTTAATTTTAGAAGCTAGTTGTAAGGGTAGAAATAATATTAGTACAGGGATGGCACCTGAAAACTTTCAAAGAAGTCAGAGACTCTCTCCTCTACATTTCTGATGGTTTTTTAGGGTTTATAATGCTTTAATTCATGTTTAAATAAAATATATACAAAATTTAATATAACTAATACTAACTTTTGTTCTGTGAACTGATTTTCCCCAATCGACAAGTCACTTTCTGCATATATCGAGGCCCCAAGTGAATCATAATACCGGGTAATTGTTAACTCGTTCAGTGGCATTCCCCACCTCTTCCCTCCATTAATTCCCAGTAGCGAATACTGGACCGAAGGCCTTCTTTGTAATATAAGTAAAAAAAAAACTAACAACAGTATAAATCTATATATGCAGCAATGAAATAAAATGTCTAACTAAAAGTATGTGGCAGAGGCAAGTTCCTCGATGCATATTCATAAGCTCCGTGCTTCGCCGGCCTCCCGCTTTTCCCCTACTCGATTTTCCGGGGCGGGAAATGCCAACTGTGTGCTGAACTGATAAATTAAGCAATTCCAACTAAAATGCAATGCATTGCAAATTTTTCTCTTTACTTTTTACTAGAAAGTTGGAGTCGGTTGAAATTTATGCCTCATTCAGGTTTGTTTTTGATGTCTTTGATGCCACCACCACTGCATGACAAGGCAGATTTTCTTTTAGGTGTTAAGCTCGTCATATCGGTGATTTAAATGGAAAATATATGAGAAGAGAAGATGAGAGAAGAGAACAGAAGTGAAGAAGAAGGAGTGCCTCCTAGACGACCCGTCACCTTAAAGCTATAATTCCCTGGCACCATCTTGAGTAATTAAATGTGCTTTAATTTGTATAATTCAGTTGGATTTTTAAGCACGTAGAACTTTGGCCCCCTTGGATAATGAATATTCCGCAATATTCCGCAGCTTAGAAAGTCGCCTGGGAAATGCCAATTGGGGGTCTCGATCTCAGACTCAAGCTCGGGTTCGCACTTGCCCGTAGGGGCCAAAAAGATTTATCGCAATCCATCTACAATGTTTGCTGTACGCGCTAATGGGGTTTACGAGCTCCAATTTTCTCATATGCAAATTTTTTGGGAGGAAGGAAATGAAAATGGGAATGAGCATGGATGGATTTCCCCGTTGGGGTGGAGCTGCAGAATTCCTGTGAAATCGTCGCCGCTTGTCTCGTAATTACTGGCAATTTTCCATGAATTTATTAAAATTAAAATTAAAAAGCAAAGAAGACAAAAGCCCAGGCTCGGCTCAAGTCTTGCCCAGAGGGCCAACATCTCAGCCCATGCCCAGCCAACAACGCCAACGACAACACCAAAGCCCCCAGAGCTTCTACCCATTCCCATTCCATTTGATTCCATCTGACTACAAACAAACAGACCATAAATAGTATAAATTTCCACATGACACGCGATGATTATGCGCTTTCCATGCAAACAAGTGTCTGCGGCATGGAGGAGGCACGGTTTCGAGTACCAGGGAGGTCGATGGGAGGGCATCTGCATCTGCTTTCAACATCATTTGCGTATGTGTCGAGCCTCTGCCCTGCTAATGAATACAGTGAGCACTGCTCTGGCAAGAATTTGTAACAACAATAATTTTGAATTGCACTTGGAGTAGGAAATTGTGAGTTCTTATGGCTTGTAAAACGAGCTTGAGGTTGATTATACCTTTGCAGGGTATTCATATTTTAATCGGAAGCTTGGAATGCAGTGAAAGAGCCATTTTCGATCCTATAAATCATATATATTCTTGATCAGCATAAACATCCGAGTCGATCCAGCCATTTTTTAAGGGGTTACATCATTAAAAGTGTAGAAAATTAAAGAAAAACTAAAAATTTTAAATCTTAAATTTACTATTTTGTTAATATATTAAAAAGCAACACAGAAAAGTTTCCTGATCAATTTTAAAAAGCAGAAAACCCTTTTAAATATGTTAAATTAAAAAAATAACATTTTATTGGTGTTTCTGTAAGTTTCCTGCTAATTATTTCGCAGATTTAGGTAAATAAATTCTTAACCTTTTAAATTTTGTAAATGAATTATATTTTAAATTGATTTCAACTTTATAGTTTTGCATACAAAATCTTCAAATCAATTTTAAATCCTACATTTCTTTATTAATAATTCTTTTTTTTAAGTTGTTCTGTTGAAAGTCCACCGTAGATAAGACTTCCCAGCTTTCTCGTTCGAATGGTTTAATTTCTTGTTATCTCTATGTAATTAAATACAAAGTTCTTACCTTTCTCTATGTTTACTTTTTTAGCGACTTTTTCCTGTGCCAACTCACAGCGATAGTGAACAATTTTTAATTGCTCAAAGCTGGAGCGACAATGACAGCCAACGACTTTGCCCCGACCGCCCCTCGAAATCGCAGTGAATTCATTTTGTTCGGGCGGCTTCCCATTGATAGCACTCTCTATGGGGCAGAAGTGACCCAGGTTCGGCCCCTAAAAAGGCCCCTGGAAGCGCGGTTTCATGATCGCTGGCCTCATCTGCATGTTGATATCTTGGTCATGAGATCGAATCGGTCCAGTTGTGTCGTTCTGCGGGTGTCTGGTTCTTATTAGCTCTGCACGCGCTTCCGCGCTCACTTGAATTCCATGAATTAATTTCAGTTTTGCATGTTGTTATTTATTAAAATTTTTACTTGGACTCAGACGCTAGCGATTCTGTCTGTTTCCCTTTTATATGCGCCGCAAAAGCACACAGAAATGCCTTCTGCCTCTCGTGATTGATATCTTTGAGATATTTAGAGCGTCTTTCGCCCCCTTCCCAAAATGAGAAATATTCGCATTTATTTTGTATGATAATTATTTTTATTTCATTGTGTTTGTCTTTTTGTTGGCATCTCGTGCCCTCTCTTTGTAGTTATACATTTAAAAATTCTAGTGGTTTTTCACATTTTACAATTATATAAATGGTTTTTGGGTTTCATTTTTTTCATAAATTCAATTTGTTTTTACACATAAATACGCTGAATTAAGTTTAAATTAATGTTTTCTTTTAGGTTTCTTTGTTAGTTTACTTGCCCATATAACATACAAACATACAACTAGGTTCTTATATTTTTCTTGCTTTTCTTTTTTCCTTGAATTAAAATTAAAATCATTCAAATTGATTATCACAGTATTCACGCGAAAAATAAATATGCTTAGTTACTAATCTACTTTCTTTTATTATTATTTTTTTGTGTGTGTTTGGAAAGTGTTTAATTATTCGCTAGGAATTCATAATGTTTGACTTTGAAAATTGTGCAGAGACTGTACTTAAATATTAATAATACACATACGCCACGTAGTACGGATCCTTAGGGAAATGGAATTTAGAAGCCTGTCAAAGGCTATACAAACACCATTTCCCTTAAGGATTCCAAAATATGGGTGATCAAGTGAACATCTGACAGAGTTGTTGACTTGATTAGCCATATTTTGGATAGAGTTTATATTACAATTACGTTACAATAAATACCATGAATAGTTAACACATAAGCAAACCCCAATTGTTGTGTCCGAATTGTCTTTTTTTTAGGAATTGATACCCAATTTTGGGACAGAATTAAGCTAGTATTTGATGTGTTTGCGTCTTTGAACCTGCAAGGAAATAAGAAAAGGTAGAAAGGGATAAATAAGAGTTTTTTAAGCAAGTTTTAAATTTAATTTAGTGGAAAATATTAATTACATTTCAGGTAATTAAATGGAAATCAACAAAATAAATCCAAATATTCATCTTTGCTTGTAAACTATATAAAAATCTGTATTAGAATGTCAAATTACCTGCTTATTGTGTTGCTCAGCATTCCTCTGATTCCTCCATTGCACTGTTGCCTTTGTCCCCAAGTATATAGTGACCTCCGCTTCATTATTAGTGCATCATGTAGGACGACTCCTCGTCATCGGCGCCCGTCGGACTGTCCAGCGAGGGATTGATGCGCTTCTCCTTCTGGCGGCGATTGCAGAACCACACACGCACCACCTCCTTCTCCATACCCAGACGATCCGCCAGCTGGCTGATCTCCTCGGAGGTGGGCTTCTGGTTGGCCATGAAAGCCTTCTCGAGGGCCCCGCGTATGGTGGTCTCAATGGACGTACGCTTCTTGCGCCGGCGACCAATAATCTCGGGCGTGCTCACGGTGGCCTGGAGGGCGGCGGGATCGAAGACACCGCCGGTGGCCTGGATGGTGCGATCGGCATCGTCCAGCCACTTTTGGAGCAGCGGCTTCAGCTTGCACATGTTCTTGAAGCTCAGATTGAGGGCCTCGAAGCGCGAAATGGTGGTCTGCGAGAAGTCATTGCCATAGAGTTTGCCCATGGCCAGACCCACGTCGCCCTGGGTGAAGCCC